>JAQQSZ010003266.1:0-14495 GCA_028646595.1 Phalanger gymnotis
ATATTGAGAGAGGGAGAACGGGAGTGATAGAATGGGGTAAATTATCTTGCATGAAAGGAGCAAGAAAAAGCAGTTCTTTAGGAAGGGAAGAGGGGGCAGATGAAGGAGAATGAGTGACTTTTGCTCTCATCAAATTTAACCTGAGGAGGGAATAACATACACACTCAATTGGGTATCTTACCCCATAGGAAAGAAGGAGGATGGAGAAAAAAGGTGGGGATGATAAAAGGGAGGGAAGATGTGGGAGAAGGTAATAAAAAGGAAACACTTTTGAAAAGGGATGGAGTGAAAGGAGAAAACTGAATAAAGTCAGATAGGCTAGGAAGGAGAAAAATATAGTTAGTTTTTCACAACACAAGTATTGTGGAAGGGTTTTACACAATGATACGCATGTGGCCTATGTGGAATTGCTTGCCTTCTTAGGGAGAGTGTGTTGGGAAGGAAAACAGGAGAGAATTTGGAACTCAAAGTTTTTGCATGCAACTAGGAAACAAGATATACGGGCAATGGGGCATCTTGTCCTACAAGAAAGTATGGGGAAAAATGATGGGAGGGAGTGGTGTGACAGAAGGGTGGGCTGACTGAGGGATGGGGCAACCAGAATATATGCCATCTTTGAGTGGGGAGGAGGGTAGAAACGGGGAGAAAATTCGTAATTCAAACTCTTGTGAATATTAATGCTGAAAACTAAAAATACTAAATAAATAAATAAATAATCCAAAACAAAAAGAAAAAAAATAAAGAGAGTTAAAATAATTTGGTTGCAATCCTTTAGCTAACTGCAACATTTACTGATCTAGCACAACTTATTCTCCAAAAGTTGGTGATAGCCATAGCTGTATTGTATGTAGCGATCAGTGAATGCAGAAATTGTTTTCTTGTTAGTACCATGCTCATGGGAGCTTATGCAAACTGCAAAAATGCCTAATTTACCTCGAGGATATAATTTATGAGCCAAGATTATCTGAGATGTGTGAATTCCTTGCAAGACCATGGATGTCAATCAGCAAATAGTAATATATTCATTTCATTTACATTTTCAAAAAATACAGAGTTTTTTATTTGAAATAATAATATAACAAATATATTGGTAGTAAAAAAAATAATCAACAGACATTCAATTTATGGTTTTTAAATGTACATCGATTGCATCACTATAACCTAATAATATCAACTGGTACTAATCTATTGGTTTTTATTTCATTTAGAATATGCTCAGCTGGATCATTTTATGTGACATGACACTAATGAACATTATACAATGGTCCTCAGACTGCAAAAGACCGTCCGAAATATATGTGTTCCTCTCCTCAGTAAAAAAAAAAAAATTTCTTTGTTTCCTTCATAAGATAAATTAAGTTCCTCTTAAAATCCTTGGACTCCATGTCTTTCAACTTTAGGAGAGAACTCTTGGGCATGATTGTACACAGGAATGAGTAGAATGGGGAGAATTTCTAGTATTGGTTTGTCTATTTTGTCCTTGGTACAGCCTGCAGGACAATGGGTGCAGTTGGAGAAAGAAGTGGCCGCTTGCTCAGCTTCAGGGGAACCTGAAACCATTAAGGAAAAAAATTAGAATTCAGTAACTACCCAATACCAAACAACAGAGGGAAAGAGAAATAGTTACAAATGCTAATTATATCCAATGGAAAATAAGATTATAGAAATAAAGACAGCGCAGCTAGGTGGCAGAGTGAGTAGAACACCAGCCATAGAGTCAGAAGGACCTGAGATCAAATCTGGTCTCCCATACTTAACACACTTACTAGCTGTGTGACCTTGGGCAAGTCACTTAACCCCAACTGCCCTGCCTTCCCCATTCCAAAAAAAAGAAAGAAATGAAGACAAAATTAGCTAGAATGTCATGCAAAGGAGTGTTAGATTGATATGATTGTAATAGATACACAATGTACGTTTGATCTCAGAGACACTAAGAAAATAGACTATCAGTGAATAAATATATATCAAATATATACTTAAATTTTATTAATACTAGTCCGTTATAATATAGAATCAAGAGTCTTGTTGAAATTAAGAGATTTTGCTCACCCCAATTATCTTTAATACTGTGTATTTTCTCTCATAAAACAAAGGAATTAAAAGGGGATTACTATTCATTGGTCTTCAAAAACTATACTGTTTGCAACCAAGAATTTTCTATTTATGTTATTCTTACTATAGTTAAAACAAATTAATTATATGGGAAAAAAACACTTTGTTTCTCTCTTTGCCTTCTGTATATTTGCATGTTAATAATGGTAAATTAATCCTTAATAGCCTGCTAACAATAAACAGGCAAATTGTGTTGAATAAAATTTGTCCACATGGCATAGGATACTTCTCTACTTTGAAAATAAAATCATCTCAATAAAAACCATCCTAAGTATTGAAACAAAATATTTCGTTACCTGTGTCTCTTTACAAGTTCTGAAGGAAAATTCCTGCAGGAGTCGGCTAGTTGCAACTTTTATATTCATAAGTGCAAATCTCATCCCAATGCAGTTTCGGGGACCAGAACCAAAAGGCAGGTACACATAGGGGTTAATGATCCCTCTGTTTTCCTTGCTGAACCTGGTTTTTCAACATGGCAGAAGAAAAGAGATGGGTGGAAAAAAAGAAGATACAAGTCTTGTCAGAAGAACAATGAATCAGATTCTGAAAAGGATGCATCAATCCATCAATCAATAAACATTTATTTAGTGCCTGTTGTTTCCCCAGGCACTCTGCTAAGTTCTGGGGATACATAAAGAGGCAAAAGACATTCCTTGACCTCAAAGAGTTTAAAATCCAATGGGAGAGTGATCATGCAAAAAAACAATCTATACAAGATACATGGGAAATAATTAAAGAGGGAAGGCATTGAAATTAATAGGGGTTGAGGAAACTGTCCTATAAAAGGTAGGATTTGTATTGGGACTCAAAGGAAGCCAGGGAGGTCAGAACTCAGAATAGAACAGGGTGTGGAAGGAGAACAGCTAGAGAAGATTTTTGGAGCTGAGATTTAGTTTCTTGTTTGTGGAACAGCAAAGTATCCAGTGAAATAGGAAGAAAATGCAAGTGTACTGTGGAAGAAGACTGAAAAGGTTTTAGAGGGCTAGGGTACAAAAGGTTTGGAATGCCAAATTTTGTATTTGTTCCTGGAGGCACTAGGGAGCCACTGGGGTTTATTGAGGGTGGGTGTTACATGATCATTCCTGCACTTTAGGAATTCTTTTTCATAGCTAGATGGAGAATGAATTGATGTGGGAAGAGAATTGAGGCAGATAGACCCGCCAGAAGGCTATTATAATAATCTGAATGTCAGATGATGAGGCCATGCACCAGAGTGGCGCAACATCAAAAAAAGGGAACATTTTTGAAAAATCTTGCATAGGTGAAACAGGCCTTGCCAATAGATTGGTTATGGGGAAGAGAAGGAGAGAGAGATAGTGAGTAGTCAAGCATAATTGCAAGGCTGTGAATCTGAGAGAATGGGAGTACGATATTGCCAGAAATAGATAAGGTGGAGAGGGTATCTATGGAGAAGGATAATGAATAAGGTTTTGGTCATATTGAAGTTAAAATGTGTACAGGACATCTAGTTCAAGATTTCTGAAAGGGTTTTGGGGACTAGAGATTACACATTAAAGGTCAGTAGAGAGTCAAGGTGAGTAGATATGAAAATCATTGGCATAAAGATGCTAATTAAATATGAGAATTGATGAGCTGGTCAAGTGAAGTGACACAGCAGGAGAATAGAAGAGGGTCCAAGTCAGAACCCTGAGGGACACATAGGAATTAGAGACTGTGATCTGGAAGAAGACCCAATAAAAGATACAGAGAAGGAGTAGTCAGATGGAGAGGAAGAGAACTAGGAGAGAGAGGGGTCCCAAAAACTTACAGGAAAAAGAGTACCAAAGAGAATGATCAACTATGACAAAGGTTGCAAAGAGGTTAAGGAGAATGAGGATTGAGGAAAAGGCCATTGCATTTGGAAACTAAGAGCTCATCAGTAGCTGGAGAAAGCAGTTTCAGTGAAGTGGTAAGATGAGAAGCAGAATTCTAAGACTCCAGCTGAACTCTCCTAAAATTCTCCTCCAAACAATGTTAAAATAATATATCAAATCAAATTCTAAAATGACATATTCAAAAAGAGGATGACCTAAGACATTTTTCCATCCCAGAAAAATACACTCTTGATAACTAAACCAGGAAGATCAAACAAAGAGAAAGAAAACTATTGACAAAATACTCTAATGAATATTGATACAAAATGTTTAAATACTTCCTTAATGATTGGCTCAAGCCACTGAAGGTGACAGCTACTTCTCTTTGTGTTAGGTTTCTAAAAGCAAGTATATAGGTTCACCAGAACTAGAGTCCATTGTTCCAGAGATAGGTGAACCCAGGATGGAGATCATAAAACTCTCTTTAGTCCTTGTTTTTTTTTTCTGGGCAGGGCAGTGGGGGAGTGAAATCTGCTTATGGACACAGCTCCCCAAGGACTCCTTATACCCAACCTCAATTTCCAGTTTGTTCCAGAAAACTCTAAGGACACAGTAGCCAAGCCTCTCAGACAAGAGAGATGGCAACACTGAAGTCTATGGTAGGATGACAAAAAATACCCATATTCTAGTCCTTGGCCCAAAACGGGGTCTGCTTGGAGGGATGTAAAGAAACTATAGCAATACAATGCACATCATGAAGCATCATATAAAGGTAACTCATTAGGCTGAGAAGCAGTATGTGCGATGGAAGGAGTACTTCACTTCAGAGTTTAAATAACAGGATTTAAATGTCAGCCCTGAGAATAGGAGCTATGTACTTCTACCATGTTACCTAACCTCTTTGCACCCCAATTTCTTCACTTGGAAAGTGGGGATAATACCAGTACTCCAACTATGTGCCTCACAGGGGAACTACAAGGAAAACTCCTTTGGAAATCTTGAAGTCCTATTATATTTATGAGGTATTGTCATTAGTCATGAGAGCAAAGTAGGAGGACAGATATTGTGGTGGCACTAGAGAAGTTTTCTTTTTTAATAATAAATTCATTTTTTATTTTTAATTTACAACACTCAGTTCCACAAGTTTTGGGGTTCCAAAGTATCTCTCCATCTCTCTCCTGCCCCCTCTCCCTCAAGACTGAATGTAATCCAATGTAGGTTCAACATACATCTTCACAATGAGCTTATTTATAATTCTCTCATAAAGAATTATAACCAATGGAATGAATTATGAGAAAGGAGAAATGAAACCAAAAATGAATGAAAAAGAGAAATCAAAAAGTTTGCCTCAATCTGCATTCAGACTCCATAATTCTTTTTTTTTTATGTGCATAGTTTTTTTTTCCATCATGAGTCTTTTAGAGATGTCCTTGAACCTTGCATTGTTGAGAGAAATCAAGTCTATCAAAGTTAGTCCTTACAGATACCAGGTGTCTGTAATTGTGTACAGTTTTCTCCTGGTTCTGCTCCCCTCACTCAGCATCAGATCATATAAGTCATTCCAGGTTATAATGATGTCAATCTGCTCCTCATTGCTTACAGCACAATAGTATTCCATTACATTCATATACCACAATTAGTTTAGCCATTCCCCAGTTGATGGGTATCCCCTTGATTTCCAATTCTTTGCCACCACAAAAAGAGATGCTATAAGTGTATTGTACATACAGGTCCCTTTCCCACTTATAGGATCCCTTTGGTATAGAGCCCTAGAAGTGGTATTGCTGGATCAAACAGTAGGTACATTTTTATAGCCTTTTGGCATAGTTCCCAATTGCTCTCCAGAATCGCTGGATCAGTTCACAACTCAACCAACAATGTAACAATGTTCCAATTTTCTCACATCCTCTCCAGCATTTATCATTTTCCTGTTTGCTTAAGTTAGCCAATCTGACAGGGAAGATGTGGTATGTAAGAGTTGTTTTGATTTTCATTTCTCTAATCAATAGTGATCAAGAGCATTTTTTCATATGCCTATAGATATCTTTAATTTCTTCCTTTGAAAACTGCCTGCTCATGTCTTTTCACCAGCTCTCAATTGGGGAATGACTTGTATTCCTATAAATTTGGCTCAGTTGCCTGTATATTTTAGAGATGAGGCCTTTATCAGGGACACTGGTTGTAAAGATTTTCTCCCAATTTTGTGCTTCCCTCCTAATATTTGTTGCATTGGCTTTGTTTATACAAAAGCTTTTCAATTTAACATAATCAAGATTATCCATTTGGCATTTTGAAATGCTCTCTACTTCTTGTTGGGACATGAATTCTTCCCTTCCCCATAAATCTGAAAGGTATACTATTCCTTGCTCTCTCAAATTTCTTATAATATCAGCCTTTATTCCTAAATCATGAATCCATTTTGACTTTATTTTGGTATACGGTGTAAGATATTAGTCTATGCCCAGTTTCTCCCATACCATTTTAAATGGAGCTTTTCTTAAACAATAAAGAGTATCTATCTAAAACCAACAGCAATCATTATCTGTAATAGCAATAGACTAGAAGTCTTCCCAATGAGATCAGGGGTGAAACAAGAATGTCCATTACTACCATTATTATTCAGTATTATACCAAAACTGTCACCAATAGCAATAGACAAGAAAAAGATATTGAAGCAATAGGGAAGGCAATGAGGGAGGAAAAAACACTATCCCTCTTTGAAGATAGTTACATGTGTACTTAGAGAATGCTAGAGAATCAAACCAACAAAGTCTAGTCAAAAAAATTAACAACTTCAGGAAACTGGCAGTATATAAAAGGAATCCACATAAATCATCAGGATTCAGAAAAGGATAGAAATAGAACTTTCATTTAAAACAACTGTAGAAAACAAAATTCTTGGGAGTCTATCTGCAAAAAAAAAAAACCACACGGAAAGTATACAAACATAATTACAAAAGACTTTTCACACAAATAAAGGTAGCTCTAAACTATGGCAGAAATATTAATTGCTCATGAACCAGACAAACCAACATCATAAAATGACAGTTCTACCCAAAATAATTTAATTATTCAGTGCCACACAAATGAAACTACTAAAACTTATTTTATAGCACAGAGAGAAAAAAGTACAAAATACATCTGGAAGAACAAATGCTCAAGAATATCAAGATAATCATTGGAAAAATGTTAATAAAGAAATCAAAGTGCTAACAACTTTCAAACTATACTACAAAACCATAATAATCAAAAAGATGTTTCCCAGTAGTATATAAGGGAGCTGTTGATCAGTGAAATACATTAGGTACACAATATACATAAGTGAATGACCATAGTAGTCCAGTGTTTGATAAACTATTAAAAAAACTTCAGGGAAAATTATAAAGCAGTCTGGCAGAGTCTAGGCATACATAACCATCTCACACTATATAGCCAAATAAAGAAAAGATAGGTACATAATTTAGGCACAAAGGGTGATGTCATGATCAAATTAGGGAGGCATAGAAAAAAATACCTTTCGGATGTTTGGATAAGGAAAGGTCTTGTCACCAAACAAGAGGCAGAGAGGATCTCACAGAGTAAAATGGATGATTTGGGCTATATTAAATTTAAAATATTTTCCACAAACCAAGCCAATTCAGCCAAAATTTGAACAAAAGCAGAAAACTTGGGGGCGAAAGGAATTTATAGCAAGTTTCTCTGATAATGGTCTTAAATACATAAGGAAGTGAGGCAAATTTGTAAAAATAAGAGCAATATCTTATTGACAAAAAGTCAAAGGATATGAAAATGCAATTTTTGAAGAAAAAATTAAAGCTATAAGTAGTCACATGAAAACATATTCTAGATTGCTATTGATTAAATTAGAAATTAGATTAGAGAAATTCAAACTACAACATCTCTGGGGTACCATCTCAATCCTTTGAGATTAGCTAATCTGACAAGAAAAAAATGACAAATGCTGTAGTCAAAGTGGAAAAAATAGGTACACTAGAACACTGTTGGTAGAGTTGTGAACTGATCTAACCATTCTGGAGAACAATTTGGAACAATGCCCAAAGGGCAATAAAATTGTAAGCCCTTTGCACCAGCAATACCACTAATTATCTGTATCCCAAAGAGATCAAAGAATAGGGATAAACCCATATGTACAAAATAATTAGAGCAGCAGTTTTGTGGTAGCAAAAAATTCAAATGGAGAGGTTATCTAGCAATTGAAGAATGGCTGGACAAAATGGGATATGGTTATGTTGTATGAAATGATAAAGGGTATATTTCAGAAAAACTTGGGAGGCATTATATGAACTGATGCAACATGAAGAACAATTTGCACAGCAAATTATATAATGATCAACTGTGAAAGACTTAGCTGTTCTGCTAGATACAGTGATCCAAGATTAATACCAAAATATACAATGATTAAAAACTAATTCCAAAGCTACTATGAAAAATGGTATCTACCTCCACAGAGAGAAATTATGAACTCTGCATGCATACTGAAGTGTGGGGTTTTTTTCACTTTATTTTTCTTGATTTTTTTTTGCTCAAGGCTAAAATGGAAATACATTTTTTCATTATTTCACAGGTAAAACTGATTCATTTTGCTTGACTTCTGAATGGGTGGAGAAGGGCCAGAAGGAGCAAGAGAATTTGGAAATCAAAATTTTGAAAATCAATGTAAAATATAAAGAGGAGATTAAAAAGGAGACATCAAGAAATCTGCCTTAAGAAGACAGTGACAACATCTAAAGAACCACTTTTCTGTCTTCAGAACAACTTCTTCCGATCATGGGGTCCAGTCTCTTATTTGCCTTCTTTTAAATTTCCAAATTAACCTTAAAAGGCAGAAATTTCAACGGACTCTCAACAATCTATTCTAATATCAATATTATTATAGAGATGTTAAATCTAGAATTACTAAGAAATGTAAGAAATGCAACTGTTGACCTCTTCTTGCAATAGCATTTTAACTAGACTGCTGGGTAACACAGTAGATAGAGAGCTAGAAGTGGAGTCAGAAAGACTTGAATTAAAATATGCCCTCAGACACTTGCTACCTGTGTGACACTGGGCAAGTCATATCACTATGTTTTACTCCATTTCCTCATCTGTAAAATGATCTAGGAAAGTAAATGGCTGGTATCTTTGCCAAGAAAACACCAAATGAGGTGATGAAGAGTCAGACATGACTGCACAATATGAAAACAAAAAAAAGATTTTAAACAATTCTTTAAAATCCAATGATGAAGAACATAAAACGAGAGAAAGTGGAGACACCTACTTTGTACCTTTTTATTGTATTTTAAACTTTTTGAGGGGGTTAGTTACAAAAGACAGAGGACATATAGCAGAATATCAGGGAGGGAAGGATCAAGTGGAGGTTTTCTTAGGATAGAAGACACACAGGCATGTTTATAGGCAGGAGGAAATTACTCATTAGAAAGGGACAGATTAAAAACACAAGTATATTAGTGAGCATGATAGATAGGATAATCTATTAGGATGGGATCACTTGACCAAATAGAGAAGTTAGCCTCAGTCAGGAATAAGGTTACTTCAACCTGTGATATTGGCATAAAGGAGGGACTAATGGCAGAAAGCATCTGAGTGATGGGAGATGAGGAAGATGGGAGAAAGAGTTCACTGTCAATAGCCCCATTTTTCCAGGAAAATATGATGGAAGATTCTCAGCTGAATGAGTGGAAAGAGGGGAAGCAATGGATGGTTTGAGGAGGATGAAAATATTTGGGAGATTCACTGTGTAGAATGGTATCATTGGTGTCCTTAGGCATACAGCTAAGTGGTGTCAGAGGTGGACTTTGAATTCAGGTCTTTCTGACTCTGAATGTACCACCACATCCTCTGTCTGATATGCCTTAAAATACTTAGTCACAACTAAGGGCTTGAAAATTTCTAGAAATAAGTGATTTGTGAAAATAATTACATATGTTTGCATTGATGCCAGAATATATAAGCAACAGAATAACTAATTAAAAGGATCACATATTACAGAATTTAAAGCCAGAATGGATCTCAGCTGGCATACAGTTTAAACCCTCATTTTTCAACTTGGAAACTCTAACAAAGTCAAGCATTCAAAACATACTTCTGACATTTCTTAGCCTTAGGGCTACTGCCAAGTAAGTTGATGTATATAAGCTCCAATTCCTTCATCTATAAAGTAGATACAATAATGCCTAAAGGGGCTATATCTAAGCTATGGAACTAGTAATATAAGTATTACAAAGGGTTATTGTAAGAGTTTAAGGTACAGACCCAGAATCATCAATCCCAGCAAGTCAAAAACAGGATTCAAATTCTGATCCTGTCTCCCAACTCATAGTTCTCTCCAAACTGTCACCATTGATCATGTTGAGTAATCTTTTCTCTTATTAAAAAAAATATATGTTTACCTTTCAGGGCGGAACTCCTCTGGCTCTGGCCAGTATTCTGGGTCACGATGAAGGACAAAGGCTGGGGCCATCACCACTGTGCCTTTAGGAATAGTTAGTCCATTGATCACAACAGTTTTCTTAGCAACCCTTTCTATCCTGGGAACTATAGGAAACTGCCTGAGGCTTTCATGTATAACCATGTCTAGGTACTCCATCTGTAGCACGGCATCATATGTGACTGCTTCCTGGGAAATGAACCAACAGTTTTAATTACTGAATTCGGGGTGCTAAGGTGATATCACATCTACCTTTACTCACTTGGTTTGAGAATGAGTCTATACCAACCCCACCAAAAATCTGGTCACCAGGTATTATAGTAATACCTTCTAGAAGAAAGCTATACATATATTTTACTTTTGAATGGATGGAATGTTTTTTTTAATTCCATATTTTATTATTTAACATTTTTTTAGTTTTTAGCACTGATTTCCATAAGATTTTGAGTTACAAATTTTCTCCCCACTTCTACCCTTGCCCCACTCCAAGATGCCATATATTCTGATTGCCCCATTCCCCTTTTGTCACCCCACTCCACCCCCATCCCCTTTCCCCTTACTTTCTTGTAGGGCAAGATAGATGTCTATCTCATTGCCTATATATCTTATTTCCCAGTCGCGTGCAAAAAAAAAAACCTTTTTTTTGAACTTCTGCTTTTAAAACTTTGAGTTCCAAATTCTCTCCCCTCTTCCCTCCCCACTCACCATCCCTGAGAAGGCAAGCAGTTCAGCACAGGCCACATATGTATCATTATGCAAAACATTTCCATAACAGTCATGTTGTGAAAGACTAACTGTATTTCCCTCCATCCTATCCTGTCCCACTTCATTCAGTTTTCTCCCTTGACCCCTGTCCCTTTTCAAAAGTGTTTGCCTTTGAATACCTCCTCCCCCATCTGCCCTCCCTTCTATAATGCACCCTTTTTTATCCCATTCCCCCTACTTTCCTGTGGGGTGGGATACCTAATTGAGTGTGTATGTTATTCCCTCCTCAAGTCAAATGCCATGAGAGCAAGATTCACTCATTCCCCCTCACCTGCCCCCTCTTCCCTCCCAACGAACTGCTTTTTCTTCACACTTTTATGTGGGATGATTTACCCCATTCTATCTCTCCCTTTCTCCCTCTCTCACTCCTTAATTTTATTTTATTTTTTAGATATCCTTTCATTTTCAAAGGAATCTGTGCCCTCTGTATGCATAAATATGAATATGTATGTATGTTCTCTCAACTACCCTAATGCTGAGGAGGGTCTCATGAATTGCACACATCATCATTCCATGTAGGAATGTAAACAAAAAAGTTCCACTTTAGTAAGACCCTTATGATTTCTCTTTCTTGATTACCTTTTCATGCTTCTCTTCATTCTTGTATTTGAAATTCAAATTTTCTATGAAGCTCTGTCTTTTCACTGAGAAAGCTTAAAAGTCCTCTATTTTATTGAAAATCCAAATATTGCCTTGGAGCATTATACTCAGTTTTGCTGGGTAGGTGTTTCTTAGTTTTAATCCTACTTCCTTTGACCTGCAGAATATCATGTTCCAAGCCCTTCAGTCCTTTAATGTAGAAGCTCATAGATCTTGTGTTATCCTGATTGTGTTTCCACGATACTCAAATTGTCTCTTTCTGGCTGCTTGCATTATTTTCTCCTTGACCTGGGAACTCTAGAATTTGGCCACAATATTCCTAGGAGTTTTCTTTTTGTGATCTTTTTCAAGAGATGATCAGTGAAGTCTTTCAGTTTCTATTTTACCCTCTAGTCCTAGAATATCAAGGCATCTTCCTTGATAATTTCTTGAAAGATAACTTGTTTTTCACGAATTTCTTGCATCAGTCTCGTTTCTCTTCCCAATTTTTCCTCTACTTCTGTTACTTGCTTTTCCAAATTTTTTGAGCTCTTCCATGCACTGAAACCAATTCACATTTTTGTTGGAGGCTTTTGATGTAGCCCCTTTGACTTTGTTGACCTTTTCTGGCTGCATGATTTGATATTCTTTGTCACCAAAAAAAAGATTCTAAGCACTGAGTTTGAGTCTGAGTCCATTTTCACTATCTGTCCATGTTCCCAGCCAACTACTTGCCCCTTGAGCTTTTTGTCAGGGTATGACTACTTTGTCCCAAGCCTTAGGGGCTGTGCTGCTGTTTTCAGAGCTACTTCTACAAAGCAAGCTCTGCCAAACCAGAGCTCCTCCTTCCCCAAGAACCACCAACCAGGATTGCAAGACAGATACAAGCAGGGCAAAACAGGCTCTGCACTCCCACCCTGATGTGCAACATAATTGCTCACACTGGGTGGGGCTGGGGCCAGGAGCAACCACAGCTGGAGCTCTGGAAGTGGCTACAGAGCTGTACCACCTCCACTACCACAGGGACTGTGGTCGACTGCGCACTCCTCTTACTCAGATCCAGCAGTTTTTCCAGTAACCTGCTCTGTTGTCTTTGGCATTTGTGGGTTGAGAAGTCTGACACATTGTAACTTGACTCTAGCATACTGATGTTATTTTGGTTCTCTTCAAGAATGAAGGACCGCAGTCAAATCCTTCTAAAAACAACTAACTTCCATTCAGATTCTAGAAGTCCTCACTGTCAGTACACCATGATTTTGGAATGCTCTGATAGTATTTCATAACAGTTTAGTATACCTCCAAGGGACTTCACAACGAAAAAGACTCAAAGGGATGCATGCACACTGGCAGAATTTAGAAGAGATATTTTGGGTGAGGGAAGAGAGTCTTTCCCAGCATCCTTATCAACTGATAACATAGACAGTTACCTATTAACAAGGACAGCTCTGGTCAAATCACCCTTTTTCTGACACTTCCATGCAGCATAGAGGATATTATGTGGCTTGGAAAGAAAATAGAGAGTCACTATTTAGTAGCCATCATCTATTTCCAAGAAAAAAAAGTATCCTGGCAACCTATAGAATACTAGAGAAAATGACTAATATACAAAAAAAAGATCTGGTCCCAGCCAAGATGAGACAGAATCTGTCCCCATTCATTTATGTGCCCTGTGTTGCCCTCTGCACCATTATAGGGGCTCAAGTTTGGTTTGCTAGGTGGTCAATGAGATCTAAAGAGATACTTTTACGAATTTACCTTCTCTTCCTTCCTACTACCACCACTCTAGCTTGATCACTCATTACTCCTTCAGTGGATTATTTCATTACATTCTCAATGCTATCTCTTAAGCTCATAGGGTAATAATTACTTGTGTTGCCATAAAGTGATTATCTTACTTATCCAAAAGTAGTGGAGACAGGTGATCCTGGTGAGGTGCCTAGGTATGGGCAACCCCGATGTCGAATCAAAAGAGCTCTTGTCTTCTGACACCAGGAAAATTTTATGACATTTGCACATCAGAGATTGAATGGGAATCTGAGAAGAGGGTATAAGAGGACAGAAAGGAAGGAAAGGATGAGCAAGAGACAAAAATCGGAATAGAAAAGGAGGGAAGGGGAAAGAGAGTAAGTGAGAAGTAGAGACACAAAGTCACAAAGATATGACATATCAGAAGATGTGAGAAATGAGTGCCATTCAATGGAAGAAAGGTTGTGAAGTGACTGTACAAAAAGAGGATAAGGGGGCTTTTTCAGCATTTTTCCAAGGGTTCACACTAGTTCCTGAGAAATTTCTTCTCTGCAAGAACTCCATATAAATTTATGGTGTCTCAAAATATCTTTGTCTTTTTTTAAAATTTATTTTTATTAATATATTTAGTTTTCAGCATTGATTTTCACAAGAGTTTGATTTACAAATTTTCTCCCCATTTCCTCCCCCCCCACTCCAAGATGGTATATATTCTGGTTGCCTTGTTCCCCAGTCATCCCTCCCTTCTGTCACCCCACTCCTCTCCCATCCCCTTTTCCCTTCCTTTCTTGTAGGGCAAGATAAATTTCTATGCAACATTGACTGTGTATCTTACTTTCTAGTTGCATGCAAAAACTATTTTTTGTTTTTGAACATCTGTTTTTAAAACTTTGAGTTCCAAATTCTCTCCCCTCTTCCATTCCCACCCACCCTCCCTCCCTAAGAAGTCAAGAAATTCAACATAGGCCTCATGCATATCATTATGTATAACCCTTCCACAATACTCATATTGTGAAAGACTAACTATA
>JAQQSZ010003267.1:0-14495 GCA_028646595.1 Phalanger gymnotis
TGTCTTCTTCTGGCTGTATGTTTTGGTCTTTTTTGTCACCAAAGAAACATTCCAAGGTCTGAGACTGAATTCGGGTGCATCTTTGCTGCCTGGCCATGTTCCCAGCCAACTTACTTGATCCTTGAGTTTTTTCAGTGGGGTGTGACTGCTTGTAGAGTAAAGAGTACTTTGTTCCAAGCTTGAGGGACTGCACTGTCGTTTTCAGAGCTATTGCTATACAGCCAGCTCTGCCACACCAGCACTCCTTCTTCCCCAAGAACCCCCAACCTGGACTAGACTTAGATCTTCCGCAGGCTCTGCACCCCTGCTCTGATCCGCCACTTAGTTCCTCCCATCAGGTGGGCCTGGGTCCAAAAGCAACTGCAGCTGTAGTTCTGTAGCTGCCCCACCTCCGCTGTCCCAGGGGGGTGGCTGAACCAGAAATTCAAACTCTATCACCCTGTCCCCAGCAGCTTTTCTCACTAACTTCTGTTGTCTTAGGTTTTTGTGGGTTGAGAAGTCTGGCAACTGCCATAGCTTGCTGATTCAGGGCGCTAGGGCCTGCTCAGCTTGGCTCCTGGTCTGATTGGTCCAGGCTCAGCCCACGCTGGGCTCTGCTCCCCTCTGCTCCCAGCTCCTTGAATGTTAGACCTCACCCAGCAACCATCCAGGCTGTCCTGGGCTACTGCCCTGCTTCCCTTTGCTATTTTGTGGGTTCTGAAGTTCTAGAATTGATTCAGAGCCATTTTTTATAGGTTTTTGGAGGAACTTGGTGGGGAGCTCACACTAGTCCCTCCTTTCCAGCCACCATCTTGGCTCGGCCCCACCTTCAGAACTATCTTAAAAGAGCATTGCTTAGGGGCAGGTAGATGGTGCAGTGAGTAGAGCACCGGCCCTGGAGTCAGGAGGACCTGAGTTCAAATCTGACCTCAGATACTTGACACACTAGTTGTGTGACCTTGGGCAAGTCACTTAACCCCAGTTGCCTTCCCTTCTCCCCTCCAAAAACAAAAACAAAAAAAGAGAGTATTGCTTAAAAAGTCTGAAGGTTAGGAAAATACTTCTTCCTCCCAAACCTCTCACCCCTAGAAAAGAGCTCAACTTTAACAAAAGATTCAAAGTCAAGAAATAGGCAGGAAAATGAACAAATAAATTTTAAAAAAGAATCATACAGTTAAAAGGCACTATAATGATAGGGAAGATCAAGATATAAACTCAGAAGACCATGATGTCAAAACAGGTAAAAACAAAGCCTCAAGGGAAAAAAAAAACAGAAATTAGACATGAGTCCAACAAGAATTCCTAGCAAAGTAAAAACTGCTTTAAAATAAAAGTTATAGAGGAAAAATTAGGAAGAATGAGAGTGATGCAAGAAAATTATGAAAAGACAATCAATAGCTTGGTAACAAAGACACAAAAAAACCTGAAGAAAATAACACCTTAAATAAAGGGAGGCAGAGCCGAGATGGCAGAGTAAAAGAAGGGACTTGCTTGAGCTCTCCCCCAAACCCCTCCAAATACCTGCAAAGATGACTCTAAACAAATTCTAGAGCAGCAGGGTCCACAAAATGACAGAGTGAAATAAATTTCTAGCACAAGACAACCTGGAAGGTTAACAGGAAAGGTCTGTTGCAAAAGTCTGAGAGAAGAGCACAGTATAGTGTGGGCTGTGCCAGCACAGACAGGGTGGAGCAGGCCTCAGGGGTCTGAATCACTGATATCTGTGGCAGTTTCCAGACTTCTCAACCCCAAAAGACAACTTCTCAATGGGAAAGACAACTTAAAAGGTCAGTAGGAAAGTTTTGTCAGACCTGGGTGAAAGAGGAGTGTGGTCCAGCCCCAGCCCCAGGGTGGTGGTTGGTAGCAGCAGCAGCAGCAGCAGCTACTTTTGGAGCTCTCAGCCCACAGACAGAGTGGATGGGGGTATTGAGCAGCTGATCAGAGGGGAACTGCAGGGATCACTTTGCTGGCACTGAAAGAGGATTCTCTTGCTTTGCTCATGCTTTGATCAGGCTTGCAGTCCTAAATAGCACTACTGGGGTGAAGAGTAATGCTAGCCTGGCAATGCTTGTAGTGGCAATGAAGAAGGAATCCTCACAGTTCCAAGGCAGAAAAGAGTACTTGTGCTCACTCACTGACCAAAGCACAGGGAGAGGAGTAAATGCTTATCTTTTAATCATGCCACCTTGGAAGAACAAAAATTTAGAGGTTGTTAAAAATATCTCTGAAAACAGCTGCACAAAATCCCTGAATCTTGGAACAGTACACACAACCCTCCAGCCCCAAAGGAAGCAGAGTCCTACCTTGACAAAGAGCTAAAAATTCAAGTACTTGTTTGGAAAAATGAGCAAATAGTGTTAAAAAACAGACTATAGAATCTTACTTGGTAACAAGGAAGATCAAAACACACAACCAGAGGAAGATAACAAAGTCAAAGATCATATATCCAACCAATGCCTCCAAAAAAAATATGAATTTGTCTCAGGCTGTGGAAGAGCTCAAAAAAGGGTTTGAAAATCAAGTAAGAGAAGTAGAGGAAAAATTGGTTAAAGAAATGAGTGATACAAGAAAATCATGAAAAACGAGTCAACAGCTTGCTAAAGGAGACAGAAAAAATGCTGAAGAAAATAACACCCTAAAAATAGACTGACCCAAATGGCAAAAGAGGTCCAAAAAGCCAGTGAGGAGAAGAATGCCTTAAAAAGAAGAATTGGCCATATGGAAGAAGAAGTCCAAAAGCTCAATGAAGAAAATAATTTCTTCAAAATTAGAATGGAGTGAATGGAAGGTAATGACTCTATGAGAAATCAAGAAGTTATAAAACAAAACCAAAAGAATGGAAAAGTAGAAGACAATGTAAAATATCTCGTTGGAAAAACCACTGACCTGGAAAATAGATCCAGGAGAGATAATTTAAAAATTATTAGACTACCTGAAAGCCATGATCAAAAAAAGAGCCTAGACATCATCTTTCAAGAAATTATCAAGAAAAACTGCCCTAATATTCTACAGAGGGTAAAATAGAAATTGAAAGAATCTACACATCACCTTCTGAAAGAGATCCCAGAAGGAAAACTCCTAGGAATGTTGTAGCCAAATTCCAGAGTTTCTGGATCAAGGAGAAAATATTACAAGCAGCCAGAAATAAATAATTCAAATATTGTGGAAACACAATCAGGATAACATCAAGGGATTCAAAGGCTTGGGATATGATATTCCAGAGGTCAAAGGAGCTAGGAATAAAACCAAGAATAACCTACCCAGCAAAAATGAGTATAATACTTTAGGGGAAAAATGGATTTCCAATGAAATTGAGGACTTTCAAGCATTCTTGATGAAAAAGACCAGAGCTGGATAGAAAATTTGACTTTCAAATATAAGAATCGAGAGAAGCATGAAGAGGTAAACAGGAAAGAGAAAATGTAAGAGACTTATTAAAGTTGAACTATTCACATTCCTATATGGGAAGATGATATTTGTAATTCATGAGACCTTTCTCAGCATTAGGGTAGTTAGAGGGTGTATATATGCATATAGGTATACATATATATATACACGTATATATATATATACGTATATATACACATATATACATATATACACACACATATATATGTATATATATACATATATGTATATATATACAGCACAGGGTGAGTTAAATATGAAGGGATGATATCTAAAAAATAAAACTAAGGGGTGAGAGAGGAATATATTGCAAGGATAAAGGGAGAGATAGAATGAGGTAAATTATCTGACATAAAAGAGGCAAGAAAAAGGTTTTATAATGGAGATGAAGAGGGGGGAGGTGAGAGGGAATGAGTGAACCTTACTCTCACTGGATTTGACTTAAGGAGGGAATAATGTACACACTCAATTGAATATGAAAATCTATCTCACCCTACAGGAAAGTTGGCAAGAAGGGGATAAGAGAGGATGATAGAAGGGAGGGCAAATGGAAAGAGGAGCTAATCAGAAGCAACACTTTTGAGGAGGCACAGGGTCAAAGGAGAGAATAGAATAAATGCTGGGCAGGATAGGAGGGAGGGAAATACAGTTGTTCTTTCACAACATGACTGTTATGGAAGTATTTTGCATGACTATTCATGTTTAACTTATATCGAAGTATTTGCCTCCTCGATGGGTGTGGGTGGGGAGGGAGTAAAGGAGTGAATTTGGAACTCAAAGTTTTAAAAACCAATGTTAAAAATTGTTTTAACATGCAACTGGGAAATAAAACATACAGACAATAGGGTAAAGAAATCTATCTTGCCCCACAAGAAATAGATGGGAAGGGGATAAGGTAAGGGGGTGTATGATAGAAAGGAGGGCAGATTGGAGGAAGGGGTAATCAAAATGCATGCTGTCTGTGGGTCGGGGGAGGGGAGAGATGGGGAAAAAATTTGGAACTCAAAATCTTGTTGAAGTGAATGTTGAAAACCAAAAATAATTAACAGGAAAAAAAAACACAATTGGTTCAATGGAAAAAAGAGGTACAAAACCAAACTGATGAAAATAACTACTTAAAAAGCAAAATAGGCCAAAAAGAAAAAGAGGTACAAAAGCTCAATGAAAAAAAAATAATTCCTTAACAATTGGCATTGGCAAATGGAAGCTAACGAGTCCATAAGAAATCAAGAAACAGTAAAAACAAAGTGAAAAGAATGAAAAATAGAAGAAAATGTGAAACATCTCATTGGGAAAATGTCCAAGCTGGAAAATAGATCCAGGAAAGTTAATTTAAATTAATTTCAGAACTCTAGAGTCTGGCTAAAGTAGTCTTAGGAGTTTTTACTTTGGTATCTCTTTCATGATGTGATGAGTGGATTACTGCAATTTCTATCTTCCCTCTGTTTCTAGGATACTGGGACAATTTTCCTTGATAATTTTTTGAAATATGCTGTCTATGCTACTTCTTTGATCTCGACTTTAAGTTTAAATTTACATGATAGCTTAGTTGTACATTTGGAGAGAATAGCTAGTTGTATGTGGTAGATTTGCAACATCATGTGCAATTATCTTTCTATTGTTCTGTGTTATGGAAATGCTTATCTTGTTCAATAAAAATAAAATAAAGAAATAAATCTAAAAGACTCAACAGCTTTTTAAAGGAGGCACAATAAAAATACTGAAGAAAACAACTTAAAAAAGCAGAATAGGCCAAATGGTAAAAAAGGCACAAAAATCCAATGAAAAGAAGAATATCTTGAAAATCAATAATTGGCCAAATGGAAAATGAACTACACATGTTCGATGAAAAAAAACTCCTTAAAATTTAGAATTCAGTAAATGGATGATAATGACTTAATGAGACATCAAGAAACAGTAAAAGAAAATCAAAGTAATTTTTAAAAATAGAACAAATATGAAAAATCATTGGAAAAACAATTGACCTGGAAAATAGATCTAGGAGAGATAATTTATTTCTTTTGTCTTCCTTCCTCCCTCCCACTCTAGAGATGGCTACAATTAGATACAGATAGGTGCACGCACACACACACACACACACACACACACACACACACACTTATATGTAAAATTATTCTATACATATCTTATTTAACATTTCTTTTTCTGGATGCAGATAGCATCTTTGTTCACATGTCCTTTATTATTAATTTGTGCATTTATAATAGTCAAAATTACTTAAGTCACTCAAAATGGTTCTTAAAACAGTATTGTCATTGTATACAATGTGTTCCTGGTTCTTCTCACTTCATTCTTTGATGGCAAAGAACTGGAAATTGAAGAGATCCCCATCAATTGAGAAATGGCTGGAAAAGTTGTGGTATATAGTTGTGATAGAATACTACTGTGCTATAAGATATGTTAAATTTCTTTTCATGATTTCCTTGCATCACTCTCATTTCTCTTTCCAACTTTTCTTCTCCCTCTATTACTTGATTTTTAAAATCCTTTTTGAACTTTTCCATGGCCTGGGGCCAATTCATATTTTCCCTTGAAGCTTTGACCTTAGGAGTTTTGACTTTGCTGTTTTCTGGGTTCATGTTTTGATCTTACCTAGTGACATAGTAACTTTCTATAGTCAGAATCTTTTATTTGTCTGTTTACTCATTTTCTAGCCTATTTCTTGACTTTTTAAGAATCTAGAATTGACAGGTCCTCAGAATTACTTCTGAAAACAGCTAAAACAAAACAAAACAAAACAAAATAAAACAAACAAGCAAAAAGCCCTGAAGCTTGAGACAATGCAACATGGTACAAAAATTCACCGAGGAAAATAATTCCGTAAGATCTGGCCCTAGCAAAGCAGGAGCAGGCCTGGGGGTGACTGAATCAGTGGTGGCAGTAGTGATTTCTGGACCTCTCAGCCCACAGATGGTAACAGGGTCAGACAACTGAGTGGAAGGGAATTACAGAGGTCTCACAACCGGCAACAAGGGCAGAACTCAGTTGCATTGCCCATACAGGAATCTGGGTTAAGCAAGCAGCAGGAATGTGGTTCTGACACCAGAAGCAAAGCCAGACCTTAGTTCTGTTCTCCAGCTCAGTCTAAACCCTGAAATGGAATAAATAGGGCAAGAATTTTCCCATTTTCCTCATCAGACCAAAGATGAGCCTGGAGTTTTCTCATTACGAATCAGCAGAGCTTTTAGATCAGTTGGATAGTAACTGAGGACAGAAGTAGTCTACTGGAATGAATGAATACTAACCAGGTCAAGCACACTGGTGTGTTTAATACACTTAAATACAGGTGAATAACTTGCAAAGGTCAGAAAAAGGTGAGCAAAAATTATACTTTTCTTGAATTGGAATACTTTGGTAGCACTCCAAATTTGCATATGTTGAGGCTGAGTTATCTTTAATAGCTTAGAAAGCAGAAATAGGACTAGTTCAGAAATCCCTGAAAAAAAGTTAATGGAAGGTAGAAAAAATATAAAGTCATAAGTCAGGAAGTGGGCTGGAAGAAGTAGCACTAATCACAACATGAAGAGTTATTTTGATAACAGGGATGATCAACATTGAAAATAAAATTCTAAAGCATCTCTAGGAATGATTTCAAAACATTTCCAAATAAAGTCTAAAAGAAAAAAATAATAAGTTGGACACATATTCAATTAGAATTCCTGAAAGAGATGAAGTGCTTAAAAGAGTAAAATGTGTTTTTAGAAATAAACTATGAAAGAATTGGAAAGACATTAGAGCTCTAGGACAAAGAATTTAGAGCTTGATGCAAGAAGCACCCTTACAACTGTAATCTCTCCTTTCAGCCTTGCAGCTGTGACCTGGAAGCAGGTACTAGATGATGGACCTGCCATATGGAACCTGACCCTGTGCCCAACTCTGTCACAAAGATCTGCCTGTAATCTCTTTTTGACCAGGTATTCAGTCTCCTTCCCAAATTTGGGCACTAGCCACTCCCAGTGCTCCTGTCTCTACTACTGCTCCTGCTGCTTTTGCCATTATCACCTCTAAGCCCAAGAGCCATGGAATCTCATGGACTTCTCTTGAGTCTTGTGTTTGAATGCCAAATTTTCTATTCACCTCTGATCTTTTCATCAGGAAGTCTTGAAAGTTCTCTATTTCAATAAATGTCCATTCCCCCTACCCCATAAATGATTATACTAAATGTGGATGGGTAGGTTATTCTTGGTTGCAATCCTATATCCTTTACCTTTTTGAATATCATGTTTTAAGCCCTCTACTCCTCTTATGTGAAAGATGCTAAATCTTATGGGATTCTGACTGTGGCTTAAAGATATTTGAATTTTTTTTCTTTCTAGCTGCTTGCAATAATTTTCTTTGATCTCAGAGGTCTGGATTTGCCTATAATATTGCTGAGAGTTTTTATTTTAAGACATCTTTCATGAGGTGATCAGTGGATTCTTTCAATTTTATCTTCTGGGCAGTTTTTTAAAAAAATAATTTCTTGAAATATGATGTCTAGAGTCCTTTTTATCATGATTTCAGGTACTTAAATTATCTCTCCTTGATAATTTTCTAGGTTAGTTGTTTTTTCAATGACATACTTCATGTTCTTGTATTTTTTCATTCTTTTGACTTTGTTTTAATGTTTGTTGATAGCTCATGGAGTAATCAGGTTCCACTTGTCTAACTCTAATTTTTAAGGAATTCTTTTCTACAGTAAATTTTTTAAAAAATATTTTTCCATTTGGCCAATTCTGTTTTACATAGTGGATTTTTTTTCAGTTTTTTGTGCCTCTTTACTAAGCTGTTAATACTTTTCATATTTTCTTGCATCACTCTCATTCATTTTCCTAATTTTTCCTCTGCCATGCATCTTTTTTTAAAAAATCCCTTCCAAGATTTCTTGTTGGATTTATGTCCAATTTGCATTATTCTTTGAGGTTTTCCTTGTAGCTATTTTCATGTTATTGTATTCTTCTGTGTTTCTGTCTTGGTCTTCCCTACCACCACATTTTGTGGTCAGGTTTTTTTTTGTTGCAATTATTTGCTCATTTTTTCAGCCTAGTTCTTGACCTGGAACTTTATGTTAAAGCTAGGCTCTCTTCCTGGAGAGGGGCACTATCTCAAGCTTCAGGCTTTTTAATAACATTGTTTTCACAGCTATATCTTATTCTTTGGAAGACTTTAGTGCTACGAAAGTGGTGTGATTCAGGAAAAGATGTAGTCACTGCTCCCCTAATCTATCCTCTGATCCTTACCTAGGACAGACACTTGCAAGTGAAAGATGTACTGGTTGTATTGGTCCCGAAATTGCAACCAGGTCCTTTGTTCCTCTCAAACCACAAGCACTAGTACCCCCTTTTCCCTTGGAATTGCAACTAGAACTCTTGCTCCCTTGTGACAAACCATAGGCACTCATCTCTGCACTGGAATTGCAACCCAGAACTTCATGTGGGCAATGCTGTTACCAAAAAAAGGCCATTCCTGAATAAGGTATAAATATAGGATCTTCTTTAATCTTATTGTCCAGTTGTCCAACCCTGATGCCATCTCTGTGCTGAGGGCTCCTAAAACTGATGCTTCCATTGCTACAGCCTCATTTCTGCTGTTGTTGATGACTATGCTTTGGGCCCACTCCATTGTCATAGGCCTCTTGAACTGACCTCCTAACTTGGGCTGTAAAATGCCTCCCCTATATTTGGTTAACTCTGCTGCTCCAAAATTCAACTTAAGGTGTTAATTTACAGAATTTTGGAAAAGAGTGCTGGGAGATTTTACCTGGATTGCTGTCTCTGCTGTACCATCTCTTCAATTCTTTTTTCAAAGATTATTTGAGGAGGCCAAGCCAAGATGGAGGAGTAATTTCCAGCCCAAGACAACTTGGAAGGCAGGAAAGGTCTGTTGCACCAGGGTGAGAGGAGCACAATCCAGTACAGACCTGGTCACAGGAAAGCTGGGGAATGCCTTAGAGCAACTGAATCACTCACAGCAGTGGCATTTTCCAGACCTTTCAGCCCACAGATGCCAAAGACAATTTAAAAGGTGAGCAGGAAAGGTCCATCGTACCTGAGTGAAAGTAGAGTGAAGTCTAGTACAGGCTGTACCATCATTGGTCCAGCCGTAGCAAACCAGAAGCAGGTCTTGGGAGTGTCTGAATCAGCAGTGGCAGCAGGAGTGGTTACTTCTGGAGCTCTCAGCCCACAGATGTTAAGGGATTCAAACAACTGGTCAGAAGATTACAGGAATCTTTTTACTAGCACTGAAGCAAAAATCTATTGCTTTACCCATACTCAGACCCACGTCCTAGGTGGCAGTCCCAGGGTGAGGAGGAGCACAAGCACAGCAGAGCTTGCAGCCACAGTGGAAAGTGCATCCTCCTTACAACTCCAGGGTAGAAAAGAGTGCTTATGGCCATTCATGGACCAGAGAACAGTCCAGGAGAGTAGCAAACACTTCTACTTAGATCATACCACCTTGGAAGATGTGAAAACTTACAGGTCCCTAGAAATATCTCTAAAAACAGCTTCACAAAACCCATGAAAATTAGGACAGTGTACCCTCCACCATGGAAGCAGAGTCCTACTTTAACAAAGACTTAAAAATCAACTAATAAGGTGGGAAAATGAGCAAACAACAGAAAAAGAAATTCTATTGAAAGTTACTATCCTGACAAGAAAGAGCAAAACACACACAGAGAAGAAGACAGCAAAGTCAAAGCTCCTATATCCAAAGCTTCCAAGAAAAATATGAATTTGTATCAGGCCATGGAAGAGCCCAAAATATATTTTGAAAATCAGGTAAGTGAAGTAAAGGAAAAATCAGGAAGAGAAATGAGAGTGATGCAAGACAATTATGAAAAACGAGTCAACAGCTTGGTAAAGGAGACCCTCACCCCCCAAAACACTAAAGGAAATAAGACCTTCAGAGTAGGCCAAATGGTAGAAGAGGCCCAACAAGCCAATGTGGAAAAGAATGTCTTAAAAAGCAGAATTGGCCAAATGGAAAAGGAGGCCCAAAATCTCACTGAAGAAAGTAATTCCTTGAAAATTAGAATGGAGCAAATGGAAGCTGATGACTTTATAAGAAATCAAGAAATGATAAAACAAAATAAAAAAATGAAAAAATAGAAGACAACGTGATATATCTCATTGAGAGAACAACTAACCTAGAAAACAGATCTAGGAGAAAGAATTCAATTTTAGATTGGACTACCTGAAAGCCATGGTCAAAAAAAAGAACCTAGACATCATCTTTCAAGAAATTATCAAGGAAAAATGCCCTGATGTTCTAGAACCAAAGAGTAAAATAGATTGAAAGAATCTACTCATCACCTCCTGAAAGAGATACTAAAATGAAAACTGCCAGGAACAGTATAGCCAAATTCCAGAGTTCCCAGGTCAAGGGGAAAATATTGCGAGCAGCCAGAAAGAAACATCTCAGGTATTGTGAAGCCCCAGTCAGGATAACACAACACTTAGCAGCTTCTACCTTAAAGGATGAGAGGGCATGGAATACGATATTCTGGAAGGCAAAGAAATTAAAATTACAACCAAGAATCACCTACCCAGCAATATTGAGTATAATCCTTCAGTGGGAAAAAGTGGGCACTCGATGAGATAAAGGACTTTCAAGCATTTTTGATGAAAAGACCAGAGCTGAATAGAAAATGTGATGTTCAGAAACAAGATTCAAGAGAAGCATAAAAAGGTAAATAGAGAAGGGAAAACATAAGGGACTTAATAAGTTTAAACTGTTTACATTCATATATGGGAAGATGATATTCATAACTCATAAGGCCTTTCTCATTATTAGGGTAATTAGAAGAAGCATATATAGACAAAGGGCTCAGGTGCAAGTTGAATATGAAGGATGATATCTAAAAAATAAAATTAAGTGGTGAGAGAGGAACATAATGGGAGAAAGAGAAAGGGAGAGGTAGGATGGGGTAAATTATCTCATGTAAAGGAGGCAAGAGAAAGCTTTTTAATAGAGGGGGAAGGGGAGAATTGAAGGGCAGTAAGTGAACCTTACTCTCATTAGAATTAACTCAAAGAGGGAATAACATACACACTCAAATGGGTATAGAAATTGATCTTACTCATCCTATAGGAGAGCAGGAGTAGAAGGAGAGAGGAAAAGGGCATGGGGGTGTGATAGGGCAAATTGGGGGATGGGGAGTCAGAAGCAAAATACTTTTGAGAAGGGACAGGGTGAAAAGACAGAGAGAATAGAACAAATGAGGGGATGAGATAGAGGGAAATGCAGTTAGCAATAGTAACCATGAAAAAAAAATTGAAGCAAGTTTCTCTGATAAAGGTGTCAGAAAACTGAGACAAAATTATAAAGATAAGAGACATTCCCCAATTGATCAAAAGATATGATCAGTTTTCAGTTGAACTAATCAAAGCTATCTAGGTATAAGAAAAAAAAATACTCTAACACACTATTGATTGGAGAAATGCAAATTAAAACAATTCTGAGGTACTACCTCATAACTATTAGATTGGCTAATAAGACAGAAAAGTTAAATGACAAATGTTGGAAGGAATGTGGAAAAAATGAGTTTCATGCACTGGTGGTGGGGTTGTGAGTTGATTCAGCCATTCTGTAGAGATTTTGGAACTATGCCCAAAGGGCTATAAAAGCACGCATACCATTTGACCTAGCAATACAACTACTAGTTATGTATCTAAAAATATATAAAAAAAAGGAAAAGGACTTATATGTACAAAAATATTTGTAGCAGTTCTTTTCTGGGGGTAAAGAATTAAAAGTTGAGGGGAGGCCAATCAATTGGGGAATGGCTGAACAATTTATGGTATGCAATTACTATAGAATACTACTATGCTATAAGAAATGATGAGCAGGGTGCTCACAGAAAAACATGGAAAGACTTGCATGAGGTGATGCATCATAAAATGTAGTTGTACAGAGTAATAGCAATATTGTAAGATGATCAGCCAAGAATGACTTAGCTCTTCTCATCAATAAAGTGATCCAAGACAACACTGAAGGACTAATGATGAAAAAGGCTATCCATCCCCAGAGAAAGAATTGTTGATGTCTGAATACAGATCGAAACATATTTTTTTTCTTTGTTTATTTTTCTTGAGTTTTTTTCCTTATCTATGTTTTCTTTCACAACATGACTATTCTGAATATGTTTTGTATGACAGCACATGTATAACCTATATGGAATTGCTTGCCTTCTCAAAGTGGGGTGGCAGAGATGGAGAGAAAGGAAGGAAAAGAATTTGGAACACAAAGATTTAAAATGTTAAATATTGTTTTACATGCAACTGGTGAAAATAAATATTAAATAAAAGCTTAAAAAAGATTATTTGAAGCTTTCAAAGTCAAGCATTATATTTTGTATTTTTGATTTCTGAATCTATCAATCTCTTTTTCAAAGAATCTATTCTTTTAGAAAGATTTTGTCTTTTGTTGCAAATGATCTAGTCTTTAATTTGTCCTTTTTAAATTCCTCCTTGTGAACTCTCATTTACATCCTCATTTTCTCTTAATCCTTCTTTTAATTTTTTACTGACTTTCTAAACTGTTCTGGACAAAAATTCTTTTTTTCTATCACCATTTAAGGGGATTTACTTCTTCTTTTTATATTTCTAAAACCCTGAGTGGCTTCATCACATCATTTAACCTATGTGTCTGTTTCCTCATGTGTAAAATGAGTAACCCAAGCAATCTCTAAGGTCCCTTCTAGCTGTAAAAATGTGTCTCCAACTTCATATCTACTATTTTTGTGACTCTGATTCTAGAAAATAATTATCTACCATTAGGGATAACATAGTATGTAGCAAAATACATGCATTAGCACATATTCATTTGATATTTGTTGAGTAAATGAACTCCTCTTTTTCTATACCAATCCATAGTTTTCAAATGTACTTAATAAGCTCATTTAACTATTACATATATTTACACACATATCATAAATAAATATGCATGTATATATTTATAAATGTAATGCATGAATTTTACATTAATACATTTTATATAATATCTATTTATACAAATAAATATATTCTAGAGACAGATAAATATGTAGACATAGATTTTGGGTATGGGTATGAGTATGAGTATAGGTGGGCAGCTAGGTGGTGCTGTGGAGAGAGCCCAGTGCTTGGAATTAGGAAGACTCATCTTCTTGAGTTCAAATCTGGCCTAAGACACTTACTAGCTATGTGATCCTAGGGAAGTGACTGAACCCTGCTTGACTCAATTTCCTCATCTTTAAACTGAGCTGGAAAAGGAAATGGCAAACCATTCCAGTATCTTTGCCAAGAAGACCCTAAACGAAGTCAGAAAGAGTTGGACATGACTGAAATGACTGAATAACAATAAAAAGTGTAGGTATTGATATATTGTAGAGACTTGGAAATATATTGGATGTAAATATAGATACCGATAGTCAAAATAAAGATGGCTTTAGCAACTATTGCACTGTGATACTGAAGAATATCCTTTAAAAATTAATACCATGTATTACTAGGTTTTAATGGACAGCAAAAGGTTGGGTAAACTGAAATATAAAAAAAAAATTCTTGAAAAGTGTTCTACATGATCATTCTATAAATTTCAGTTCTATTCAACAAATATTCAATAAGTTCCTACTACATGCAAAGAAATTTTTTATTTAGGTCAGTGCTATATTAAGTGCCAGATATTGTGCTAAGACAGTGAATGTCCTCAAGGAGCTTATTCTAATGAGGAAATAGAATACACTAAGGAAGCTGAAGAGTGAGGTTGGGATAAGGGTAACCTATGGGTGAGATGGTAGAGTAACCTTTGAGATGAGTCAGGTATTCACCCTGGAAAGTAATGAAAGCATAACTGATCTGGCCCTCCTCTTTATAATGGAGGTTCTAAGAGGAAACTGACAATCAGATGGTGAGGTGACAGGGACAGAGGGTACTTTTTTTTTCTTTTAAATTGTTTTCTTTTTTATTATTTTTTTACATTTAGTTTTCGGCATTGATTTTCACAGGAGTTTGAATTACAAATTTTCTCCCCATTTCTACCCTCCCTGCCACTGCAAGATGGCATATATTCTGGTTGCCCTGTTCCCCAGTCAGCCCTCCCTTCTGTCACCCCACTCCCCTCCCATC
>JAQQSZ010003269.1:0-14494 GCA_028646595.1 Phalanger gymnotis
TATGGTTCCTACTTCCCGGGCACATTTGAGTATATGCTGGAAGTGCCAGAAATATATTCCTGACCTAGATCAGGAAGTGAAGGGAGGTCTAGGGGTTTCCAGGAGCAGAATCCCTCACCGATGGCCTCCTAGGGCTAAACAAGTGTCACTGGATACAGGGAGCTCTTCACATTGCACAGAACATTCTGATTGGAAAGCGATGAGCAAGTGCTGCCCAGTCTCAAAATGAGACTACTACACAATGAACAATCTCCAAGGAATGAGAATCCAAGACATCCTTTGGTAGGCTCTCAATAATTGATGTACCTAATCAAGAAATTAACTCCTTATGGGGCTAATTAGAGTGTTCTCACCCAGCACTGACTCTACAAATCACATTTCTAATCAGTTCTCTGAAGCACTATCCATGACTAGAGTGCTCCAACTGTGTTACAGATTCGACCGCAGAACTCAACATCTCCTACAGTCAAGCTCCATTATCTGCAGCATAACCACACAGATGAAATCAAAGATTTTTTTTAAATAATGAAGTAATAGTCTTAGCTATAAGTTGAGCCTATTTTCTCCTTTCCTCAACAAATCTGAAATTATACTTGAATAATAATTATACTTGAAGACCACTGTTCTGATCATTTAACCCACCTCAACAAACATGGATCAATTGCCTGTTAATGTATTGGGGGCTTTCTTTTTTAGGTTTGGTAGGAGGGATAATTGAACGGATGGTTTAATTTTTTTAAAGGCAATAAGAAACACATAAAGGTGTTAAGCACTTCTATTGTGAGGTACCGTGCCAACCAGAGGGAGACAGAAAAAAAAAATTTCTGGTGGCAAGAAGGATGGAGCAGTGGATTCAAATAAACACAGATATATGAACATAAGGAAATTTGAGACAAGAAGGAACACTAAAAACTGTGAATGGCGCCTGAACTGAGCGCTGAAGGAAACAGAGAGTCTAAGAGGCAAAAGTGAGAAAGGAGTGTATTCCAGGCAGAGTCTGCGGGAATGGTAGATATAGTCTATGTACGGGCACAGAGTATGGTAAACAAATAGCCAGCTAGTTTGGTTGGAACAAGGTTGCGGTTATGAAAAGGTAGATGGCAGTCAAATTGTGGTGGGCTCTAAATACCATGCTAGGGAGCTGGAGGCAATAGAGAGCCAGTGAAGATTTTAAAGCAAGAAAGCAACATGGTTAGACCTCTGCCTTAAGAATATTAATTTGTCAGTAGTGCCATAAATAGTTCAGAAGGGGAGAGAGACTGATATCAAAGAAGACTAATTAGGCATCTATTGCAGTGGTTAATGTGAAAGGTAATGAGAGTTTAATTTAGGGTAATAATTGTGTGAGCAGGCAAGAGATGGGCATCAGAAATTTGTGGAAGCAGAATTTACAAGATGCGGCAATTGATTGGATATGAGAAATGAAAGAGGGAGGAGTCCTGGTTGGTGAATCTAAAAGTATAGTGATGTTATCAGCAGAAATAGGGAAGGTTGGAAAAGTACTGGGGGAAAAGGATTAATGAATTCTGATTGTGTTATTTTGGTTTTTAACCTACTGAGTTTGAAATGCTAATGGAAATCCCAAGTGGAAATCTCTGGCAACCAATTTGTGATACAAGGCCAGAGTTCAAAATAGAGATTCGGATTGGCTAGATGGAGCTGCAAGTCACATGTTGGGGAGAGACTGTAGGAATGATGAGGACAGAACCTTGGAGAAGATCCATACTTTGGGAGGAAATGTTTACCCCCAATCTTTTTTAACATTTTTATTTAAACGTTTGAGTTCCATACTCTATGCCTCCCTCCCAAACTCCCCTGTCTCTGCTCCCCTCCCTAAGACAGTAAGCAACCAGATATAGGTTAAACACATGCAATTGTGTAAAACATTTACATATTAGTCGTTTTGTACCAGACTTAAGAGAAAAAAATGAAAGTGAAAAATAGCATGCTTCAATCTGTACTCAATCAGTGTCATTTCTGTCTCTGGAGGCAGATAGAATGCTTCATTATTATTGGTCCTTTGGGATTGTCTTGGATCATTGTATTGCTGAGAATACTAAGTCATTCACAGTTCTTCACTGAACAATATTGCTGTCACTATGTACAATGCTTTCCTGTTTCTGTTCACTTCACTATGCATCAGTTCATGCAAGTCTTTTCAGACTTTTCTGAAATCATCCTGCTTGTCATTACTTATAACACAATAACATTCCATTATAATCATATACCACAATTTGTTTAGCCATTCCCCAACTGATGGGCATGCCTTTCATTTCTAATTCTTAGCCAACACAAAAAGAGCTGCTATAAATATTTTTGTACAAATAAGTTCTTTTCCCTTTTTTGGATGTCTTTGGAATGTAGACCTAGAAGTAGTATTGCTGGATCAAAAGGTATACACAGTTTTATAGCCCTTTCGGCATAGTTCCAAATTCTCCAGAAAGGTTGGATCAGTTTACAACTCCATCAAAGTGCATTAGTGTTCCAGTTATCCCATATACCCTCCAACATCTGAAATTTTCCTTTTCTGTCATATTAGCCACTCTGATAGGTGTGAGGTGGCACCTCAGAGTTCTTTTAATTTTCAGTTCTCTGACCAATAGTGACTTAGAGCATATTTCATATGTCTATAGATGGCTTTGATTTCTTTGTCTGAAGACTTCCTGTTCATATCCTTTGACCATTTATCAATTGGGGAATGGCTTATATTTTTTATAAATTTGACTGAGTTCTCTGTATTTTTGAGAAATGAGGACTTCATCAAAGAGAACTGTTGCAAATTTTTCTCCCAGTTTTCTGCTTTCCCTATAATTTTGGTTGCATTGGTTTTGTTTGTGCAAAAACTATCAAATTTTATATAATCAAAATTATCAGTTTTACATTCTACAATACCCTCTTTATCTTCTTTACTCCTAAATTCTTCCCTTATCCATAAATCTGACAGATAAATTAGTCCATGCTCTCTTAATTTGCTTGTGGTATCATCCTTTATGTGTAAATCATGTACCCATTTTGACCTTATTTTGGTATATAATGTTTCTGCCATACTTTTTCTAGTTTTCCCTGCAGTTTTTGTTCCAAAAGCTTGGATCTTTGGGTTTATCATATGCTAGATTACTATGGCTACTATGCTGAGGAAATGAATGATACTCCTACAAAGGAGACTGAGAAGGAGGAACCAGAAGAGTAGAAGAGAAGCAAGAAAGAAAGATGTCAGGGAAACCAAGGAGAAGAGCATCCAGGAGGCTGACAGTGTCAAGAACTGAAGAGAGGTCAAATAGAATGAAGGCTGAGAAAGGGCCATGGGATTTAGCAATTAAGAGATGGTTAGTAACCTTAGAGACAGCAGTTTTAATTGTGTGGTGGGATTGGATTTGTTCTATGAGTTTGGCTTCTTGCCAAATAGCAGCTCTCAAGTCTTTTCTCTAAATTAAATGTTATTAAGTCTTATTTCCAATCTTACCTAGGAAAATACTTTTTGCAGCTCTCTGAAAACTATGATTCCAGGGAGCTAGATCTTATAACTTTCTCTATTTCATGTTGTATGTCCTAAGACAAATATTAGCAATATAGATGCAGACCTGCAAGGGATATAATAAATCACCTGAATCAACTTCTTTACTTTTCAGATGAAGAAACTTGAGCTCAGATATGTTAAGTGACTTTCCCATGGTCACACAGCTAGTAAATGTCAGATACCAGCTCAGAAGGAAGGAGCTGTCATCTACTGAACTGAGGACTCTCAGTTTCCCCTTAACTTCTTGATTTGAATTATCTAATTACCAATGGATTAATTTTTCTGCAATTACTAAGGAGAAATGATGAAATACATACTTATATCACACAATCCTTTGGGATGACAGATTTTGGGGGGATTATCTTTGAAAAAAGAGAAAGTGATGCAAAGCAAAATACTTTCACTGTCAGAAGAATCTGAAACATCTAACACATGGAAGCAAGACACAGTTAGTCCATGGGGTCAGGGAAGGAGGGAAGAAAAAAACATTCTATTCTTCAGGCATCATTCAGCTCATGTACTTCTAAGCAGGTACAAACTCCTCTGGAGCATCCCTCTTACCTCATCCTGTCCTCCATCCCTCTTCCTCACAAATAAATGAATCAAGAGCAGAGAAGAGAGTGTGATCAGGGTGGGGAGGGAGTGATTAGTATAGAATGGTGTGGGGGGAGTTACTCATCCATCCTACTTTTCTGCTTGAAAGCAGAGGTATGGAAAAGTTTGGTCACTGGGAAAGAGGAGTCATAGAAAATAGCAGACCATGCCTCAGTATCCACATAACAACTGAGGCTGTGGATGGAGCTAATGGTCCTTAAAAAATGTTCAGGCTGGGCTTTTTTTTCTTCATAGAAGTGGTTCCCCTAGAACCTTGACCTATCCCTGACTCCCACCCAAATGCCCTTTCCCAACACTCTCATCATTTTAAAGATTTACATTCCAGGAACTATCACAAATGCACATCAACCATCCTGATGGGTTTTTCCAAAAAAAGATACAAAATTCTTTCCATCCAAAAAAGTCTCATGTTAATTCATTACTTTCCAGAAGGAACGCCTTTCCTATTATAGCCCTGCTGTGAAAGACACATCGCAGCCTTAATAAATATGACACCAACTGCAAAGGGCAGCAGAGATTCTTCTCAATTACTGCAATACCAAAAACATGTCTTCACTTGTTTTCAAGTTTGAAGGCCCAGGGATGGTGAGGAGAAATTGGGATTTTTATTTTTAGAAAGTGACAATTTTGAATATTTGCTGTTTACTCCAACAAAGGCAGTAAACTTTTATTCATTCAAACGGGATGACAAAGAATAGTTATTGTCTGTACAGTCTTATTTGGACATAGAACCACTTTTATCCACACCTCCTTACTAAAAATGGTACAAACCAGTGAGAAACAGACTTTCTCCTGGAGCTAGAATCTGAACAAAGTCTAATCTCATCAACTCATGCCTTCAGGGTATGGCTCAGGGCTGGACTACTCCAGGGAGAAATCTGGCACTTGCCAGATGGCAAGTTCTAGGGGAACAGAGGTAGAGCGAGGTGTCATACAGCAGTAGTCTCCTGCCCCTGGAAATTCTGCCAAGTGACCTGGCGACATGAGAATTTTTTAATCTTGCCCTTTACCCAGCAAATCTTCCAACTGCAGACACAGTTACTTTTTATGCAAGAATTTAAACCTTAAGGATTACTGCAACCACTTGGGAAGGTTTAGAAGGCATAATCACAAGGAAAAGGTGAGAGGGGCTATGCCTGAATGAGAATCTCAAAAGTTCAAAATTAATTGTTAAAATTGAGAAGCGATAAAGTCTAGTTAGCTTACCTGACTCTGCTGTAATCATTAGTTCTCATATTACAGAATACATTTTCCCAAGTTTGAATTAAAGCAGATCATGTTATATCTAATCAATATTTATTGAGTACCTATGTATACGCAAAATGATATATACATATGTTTATGTATATATACATGTGTGCGTATATGTTATATATATGCTGTATAGAGAGATACTTCTATATAGACAATATAGCTAGATATAGTTGATACATATTCATTAATATATGTATGTGCATATATATGTATATATGTGTATATACACACACATGCATATAATCAATCAGTTTAGTCAAAAAGCAATTAAGTACTTACTATGTGCCAATTGTTCTGGCCCTCAAGGAGCTGACATTCATGATCACAATAATCATCTGGCACTTTTCTCTGTATTCTTTATACAGTCAAAGCTTCCAAGATATCCATCCATTCCAGGCTTTTCCCTCTAGGCACTTTCTGCCACTGTCTTTTCCACTGGGGCTCTCTCTCAAGACAATGCAAATTATTATGGCTGTCAGAGAGGACATTGTCTTATAATAGGGCACTTCTCCCCCTATCCCCATTTCTACTCTTTCCTGTTGACCTTTTTCTCTTCTTCTACATTTACCTAGAAATCTCTCTGGGTCCATGCTCTCCTACTCCTCCAGGTGCCAATCCTTCCCTCCCTTCCTGGATAAGCAGATTTCTCAGTCACCAAAACCCCTAAGCCTCATCCAGGGTGCATGTGTGAGTATTGCCTGTCTTATTCTTGGGGATACTAGTGAAGCTTCATCCCCTGTATGTAGTATAGGAGGTATGGGAGGGTTATTGAGTGAGCTCAGGGTCAGCGAGGGTCAGTTTCTGGATTTTGAGTATTTTTAACCCTCTTCTTGAATTCTTGTTATAGTCCATGGAAAAAGTTGAAGGTTCTTTATCTTTGGCATATAATTTCTGCTTTTAAGAGGTTTGAGAAGTTCCAGGAGTCAGAGAAAACATACAGTCACCATCTTGTTGCTTATGTGACCCAGACATCCTCAGTTCAAACTTAATCTTAGCATGACACATACATCTCCCTCTTGTTTTCTGTTCAACTCAGGATCCAAGCATTTTTTAAAAAGACAGGAAATTATTCCCTTAGTTCAAGGTTCTGGTCAGGTGTTACCTTTGAGAAGATGATTCCTCATCCTCAACTTGAAAGTGATCTTTCCACCTTGAAATATCTTAGAAGAGTGTGTCAAACTCATATAGAATTGGGGGCCATAGACCATAGATGTGGACACACATTGACTTAAGAAACACTATCTATGTTTTGTTGTAATTTTATTTATTTTGTTAAATATTTCCTAATTACACTTTAAGTTGGTTCTAGCCACACTGAGCTTTGTGGCTGCACACGGTCTGCTTTAGACAAAAGTGTTTACTATCATATTCTACTTTGAGTGACAATGTAACATAATAGAAAAGGCTTTGGATCTGGAGTCAGAGGACCTTGGTTCAAACCCTAGCCACTTGCTACTTTTTGAGTTTTTAAAAGTTTTTCTTTTACTCATCCAACAGAAGAAAAAATTAGACATATACACGGCCCATTTTAAACATTGGAGGTACAATCCATCATACTTTCCATCCTATTAGTTCCTACATTAAAGCTCAGCATTATTGGTATAAAAACTTTAAATGGCATTAGGTTTCTCAAATAAAGAGTAAGGGGAAAAACTAAAAATGTCTGCAATAAACTAAGAACACCTGAAAGCTGAACCAGATTTAAAACACATTTTCAAAAACCCTGCATGTTGATAGCATCACATCATCATTATTATTAAGCTATATAAACAATAAAGCAGTTATGGTTGAGAGAAGATAATATTCTCTGCAGGATGTGGAATAACAAACGTACTGAAAAAGCTCTGTTTAACAGAACTTGAAAGGGATTCTTTTGTTTTTGTTAAAGAAATCAAAACAATTTTCCACAGCATTTGCAAACTTTAAATTTAATTTTTCCCCATTTAGTACAAAATCAAACTGACGATCCTGGCTTTTCAGAAGTATGATCACAGACAGAATAAATGGCATAACATTTGCACAAAGTAATCTGATTTACCTTTTGATTTCAGCATTTTTAATAGAATGTTTTACATGATAAAACAATGCATGGTTTCTTATGTTTGCCATAAAACCATAAAAGAGGGGAGTATATGAAGGCTCATTTTTACAGATATGTAAAATTACTGTGAATATAAGAAAAGGAATGTAATTTTGGCCAAAACTAAAAAAAAATCTTTGGGAAGCATTAGGCCTGTCTTTTTTTTTTAAAGATGCTTGTTTTATAGTTTATTAGGTCAGTCTGATTAATAGCTGACTTTAAAAAATACAAGTCTATTAACGAGTTCTAGAGTATTACACTTAGAAAAAATACAAATTAATGCAGATCCACAAAAAAGCAGAAAAGCTACGAAATATTTAAAGACGGAACAACTTAATTTCCGCTGCATGAGAAGTTACATTGGAGCTGAAAGCTTTAGTCAGTCCTGATGCCTCGCACCAGCATTTTTTAGTTTGTTTTTCATAGTCACTTTTGTGAACAGTTCTAGTTTATCTTGATTCTTATTGTTTGTATTAATTCCACCATTCCTGAAATATTAAGCCTGGAGACTGGAGACAATCACATGTGAATGATTATACTACATCACCAGTGTGTATGTAATCACTTGCTCATGGATCCCAGCTTTGATCACCCATGCCATCTTATCCTTCCAAACTACTTCTTCTTCATGCTTTTCACAATAAGAAACGTCATCAAAGAAGGAGGTTGTGTACTTGCAAGTGGAAATAACTTTAAACACTTGTTTAGCTTTTTCTAAGGGTACTTCCTGTGTGGCATGGGAGTCTATAACTGGTTTGATGCTATTATTCTCCAGCCTGACATGTCAGGTTGTTGGGCACATCCTTGACAAAGATCCACTTGACATTAAATTTCCCCTTCCATTTGTCCTGAGACCAGACAGCAGCTCTAGTACCATATTCCACAGGTAATTTCATCTCTGCCTCTCCACAAAAATGTCCACTACCACTGACACTGAAGAGCAAATAGACAGAACCCTGATGATTCATAAAGCAGAAAGCACTGTCTAAATGTTTGTTTCCATGTTCTGTGCTACATGGAGTATTTAATGGAATGATGAATATCTTCCTCGGAATAACTCTTTATTATGAACACACATCCATTTTTAAGGTTCCAATCAAATTCTATAGGGTTATAACTATGGGCAGCTTTCAGTTTTTCAAGGACAGGCTGTGATTCTCCACTTGGAACAGAATGAGTTTGGGCATATCCAGTAGAGTTGCTATTGCTACTGGTTCCTCCACTTTATCCAAAAGCTTCATTTTGGTTTCAAGGGGGTACCCTGTGGTTTGGGGTGGTTGCTGAGGGTTCTGATATTGTGTCTAGGCCAAAGGAGGAGGCTGAGTTTGAAATAGGCTCAACAATCTGTAGTTATGGCTATGAGAGAGGCTGAGGTGATGGAATCTGTTGGGGAGAGGGAGCCTTGCTCACAGGCCCCTTACTATCCCAAGTACCAATGTCCATATTATGTTTTGTAGGTGGTAGAGGTAAAGCACCTCCAATTATAAGTCCACTTTTTGTTATCATTTTAAATTGTGGTTTTTGCAGCCTTGCTGAAATGACCCAAGATGCTGGTTTTGAAATTAGTAAGTTTACACTTGATCTGCCATTACCAAAAAGGGCTCCAGTCATTACAGCACTAACGCACCCTACCTTCTTAACTGTAGATGTTGTCACATCTCCATCAATCCAAGTCCAACCATTACCTGCTCAATGCTGTTGATTCCAGGTGCTTTATTAAAAGGTTAATTAACATCTGTCTGTCCATCGATAATAGTACCACCCAAAGAACTGGATGGGTAGCAATAACTGCTTCCATAAGCTGAACTTTGAGTCTGTTGTCCTTGAGATCCATTTGTTCCCCGTGCTGAAAATGCAGGGTTTTGTGGGAAAAATTTAAACCTGTGTCGATAGATATTTCTTCCCAGACCCCCAGGTTGTCCAAAACCAGCATCATGCATGGAATGATGGTCACCATTACTAAAGTGTCCATAGCTGTCCATAGGTGAGATATGGAATAAGTGCATCACCTCCAGTAGACCATGGTGCTTCACTGAGTGAGTAAGGAAATCCAATAGATGGTGAATAGTCACTGGAAAGGTAGGAATCAGTCATTGAGGGATAGCTATTATTCTGATTTGACTGTCCACAAAGGTAAGATTCAAAGTCATTGTCATGCACTATATCCTTCTGATGCAAAGAACCATTTTGTAGTAAGGGTCTATGCTGATGGCCTACATAATTCATGAACCAGGACCCAGGAGTGGGAAGAAGGTAGGAGGGGAGAGAGAGAAAAGAGGGGAAAGGCTTGCCCAGTCCATGAGGTAGGGGCACCAAGGGTCCAGTAGGGGCTGGGCCCATGCAATGCAACTAAGGACAGCATGGCACTGAGGGCCTGCACCCACTGGGGCTGCGGGGGTGGCCCACTTGCTAATTTTTTTGACACTGGGCAAGCCTTTTAGTATCTCTGGCACTCAGTTCCTTCATCTATAAAATTAGGTTGGACTAAATGGCCCTTAGTGTTCCCTCCAGTTCTTAATAATTAGGATATTATGAACCTATATGACTTATTCATAAATGAAGGATGACTTGATTCCACTCTATATGTATGTGTCTGTATACATATACATGTTCAGACATATGTGCATGTGTCTATACACATACATGCCCATGGAGAGATAGTATACCATATATGTGTGCATATATATGGAGTAGCATGTATGATATATTACATATCTATGTATGTATATATATGTGTATATACTTATACACATGTGCATGTAAGTGCTGACATATACACATACATATACACACATTCATGTACATATTTGCATCAATATAAAATACAAGTAGGAGTTCACATCACCTATATTTGTACCCTTCTATAGGTATGGCCTGGCCATACATATGCCTTATGTGTGCCACATGTATGTATGACATATGCACACGATTCATATCACACTTATTCCTCATCTACATAACCCTACACATGTGTTAGCCATGCATGTTCCTTACATTTGTCTTTCCAAACATGTTCCTTAGACATGTTCCCTTTTGCTACTGATGGTACTGGTATTTATGGGAGAGGGTGTCCCATATTTATGGTGGATTTGTTTTATTATTACTTTTCTTTTTTTGTCATTAGATTAAATGTTTTTGCTTTGAGCCAATTGTGTCCTCTAACTACTAAAAGTAAATATATTGGTTGGGGTTTATGAGCTGGGGTTTGGGAAAGATAAGGATCCACAAAGTGGCTTGAATCTGAAGGCTTGTCTAGGGGACCCATGTCAAAGTTGGGAGGGGGACAGATGCTACCTATCGAAGTTGGGGTCTTTTCTCCTGTGGAGTGTCATCTCCTTGAGAGCAGAGACTGTATTGTTTTTCATCTATGTAGTCCCACTGCCTATTAAGTGCAAAAGCACACAGGAAATCCATAAAAAATGTTTGTTGAGTTACACTGATCCACAAAGGTGAGCAAGGTAGGAAAAGAACTGTGTAGGACTATGTGTTTTCATTGTTATTTTTTTCATGTGTTTGTATCTCATCTTCCTAAATGCAATATGTTTCTTAAAGGCAGGTTTCAGTTTCCAATATACAGAAGTGCCTGATACTCTGCGGAGGTTCAAAAAATCTTTGTTGATTAAAGCTGAACGGAAGTGATGGAGACAGAGGAAAGTGAGAGGAGGTATGTGTGAACAAACACGTAGCTGAGTGGTTGAATGGGAAAGATAACCTTACCTCGCCCTTTCAAACCCCCAAGTTGCCCTGTTTCGTGTTTATGATAAAAATTAGCTGACTCAGCCCCTAGGAACTAGTTCAATACCATCTATGGAGTTTGGTTTTTTTAAATCATTTTATCACCCTTTTCCAAGAATGACAGATGTTCCCAGATGTCAAGAAGGGAAAAAAAATCACAGAAAGTACCTGTATTTACTTCCTGAAAAGGCCCCAGCAAACAAAATGAACAAACACTTAAACAATATATATTTGTAATATCCCTGGCACATGGCTGGTGCTAAGTAAATATGTGTTTAATGGAAATATTTGGTTGTCCAAGTATTTCTCAAATATTCTTGGTGAGTACATGAATAATTCACTCCTTGCTGTGCTTCTATTTCTCATGACTGACATATCATCATTGGATATTTGTTGAGAGCTCTGTTGGGTATGTTTTTAGCCAAAGGATCCATTATCTCCAAAAGCAAATAGGATACTTTTGCCAAGAAAGAGATTGAAGTTACCTACCTGAAGCTAATGAACTAGGATCTTATAGACCCCATAATTCTAAGTCAAGTTAAATGACATCTGAGATTTAAAACTTTGGTTTGGTCTTTGCGATTTCAACTTGTAGAGGGGCTAATTCCTACTCTATGAAGTTTCTTGCCTTAATCACAGAAGCAGAAAACAATGAAAATATGGGATTTACCCTGACAGAAGACAAGGGGCTATAAGTAATTTTATTCAATACATTTTAAAATAGCAAAATTTTCTCATATACATATATTGTACACACATACATACACACACATATGTTATCGAAGTCTAAAAATAATTGATTCTAAGTAAGAATTTTTCTCTTGAGGTGCTAAAATCTTCATTTTATTTCAGGAACACCTTTGTTTTTCAATATGAAATTTACACATCAGAAGGATATTTCTGCCCTGCTTTTTAATTAATTTAAACATCATAGCAAACAAGTTGAAACTTAAATTTTAAAACATCAAAAGAAGCCATTTATGATGAACAATGATGAAATTTTAGAATCACTCAAAGTAAGTCAATAAATACAATATACAATAATTATCAGGAGTTTGCCTCAGAGGAAAACTATGGTAGTGCCCTTCTGGGACATGACAGCAGTCCCTACAGGTGGTGGACACCAACTTCCCACACTATACAATGAGAATCAGGGCCCTCATCTAGCCCCACCCCACCCAAACCTCCCAGTATTACTGAATTATTCTTCCGGGAGAGATAAAATCTATCTAACCCATCCCTCTAGCTACTCACCCCCACAAAAAACTGGAATATGAGAGTTTTTTCAGAGCATGGGCTGTACCTGTTCCCATCACAATTCCCCCATTAGCAGACCTGTCCTCTGAAACAGTGCCACCCATTCTGTTTTCTGTGCCACCACTACTGCTGCCTTAGCCCGCTCCCAACCACTTTTAAGGTTCTGGATGCCTTGCCTATCACCATGCCCCTCTGCTCCTCACAGTTACGGCCCTACTCTCAGATATCTAGTAGAGAAAAAAAGGTTAAGTACAAATCAACCCTCAGTTATGAGAGGGGAGCATGGCACAGTGGAAAGCCTACAGACTACTCCTTAAGTCAGTACACCTCAGTTCCTAGCCCAGCTCCAACATTTACTAGCTATGGCACCTGAGGAAAGTTGGCCTACTTCTATGACTCTCAGCATCCTCGTGGTAATGGTGATATTTACATTACCAACTCAGGACAATAGAATCACAGATCTAAAGCTAGAAGGGACCTAAGAGGACATCTAGTCCAACTCCCTTATTTTATAGATGAGGAAACTGAGGCCTGGGATTAAATTACTTCCTGAGTGTCTCAGAGGTATAACCTTGTGATAGGGATCTTGGAGTCTCTGACTCCAAGGCTTACACTTTTTCTACTGTACAGGCTGCCTCTCACAAAGCTTTTGTAAATTTAAATTACCTTTTTTTTTAAAAGAAGTACATGCCTGAATATTAAGGCATAAAGTGAAAGACATCCAAAGGTAAAAAGTACAGCCAACTTTAGTGGCTAAAAGGCAGATTAGACACAGGGATAACATTTCTAAAGCTTTCCTTATGATTGAAACTATACTTTATTAGTCCTAAGACTTTCTTCAAAGGCATGGATGGGGAAAAAAATTACATCTTTATCTTCACTAACCTCTGACTGAAACTTCATTTCTTTCAATTATTAACATGGGCTACAAAACATTATTTGGAGGAGTGATAAGTTTCAACAGCCTGACAATGAGGTCCACGACACAGAAAAGTACCAGAATTTAAGAATATGTTGAAAGATCAAGCAAAACTTTACAACAATTGACCACTTGGTCCTTCTGGTATTAAAAGCCCCTCTATTAAAGCATTTTAACCCTTAACCCTCCAAGGTAATCTGTACTCCCTGAGTGATATGGGATCAGAAGCAATAAATACAGAGAAAGTCTACTAATTATATTTTTTGTATCTTTGTATGGCACCTACCCATTTTAAGAAAAAAATCAAAACATATTCCTTGCAATTTCTTCCCTGAAAACACACACACACACACACACACACACACATGCAATCCCAGCAGTAGCAGCAGTAAAGGTTCTTCAAGGACTTCAGAAATATCAATTATCAGAATGCCAAGGTAGCAGACTGAATGAAGGGAGTGATCAGGGCTGGCCACACACAGGCCCTGGCCCAGAGACATCAGAATTGATCACATAGACCTCTTTCCTTTTTTGTGTCCCCCGTCCCCCTCCCCCATACTGGAGCTGCAGGGCTGCCAGCCACAAGGGAATGTGTTTAAGGTTTCCCATGCACTTCCAACTCCATAAGGAAAACAATGGCCAAGTAGCTATGACTCTTCCTGGTACGGCACTTTAAGGCCTATAAAACACTTTACATTACAGGCCCCTATTTGATCCATATCACAAAACTATAAGATAGGTAGTTATAACTACTATTATTCCCATTTTTTATAGATGAAGAAACTGAAGCTCAGCCCGATCAAGTGCTCAAGGTCAAATTGGGCGGCTGTTCTGGGGCCAAGTCCACTTTTCCTTCTCCTTCTAATTTTACTTTTCTTTAACCCAGCTTCTAAAGGAGCTCAAGCTGGGGCAGCTAGGTGGTGCAGTCAGTAGAGCACTGGCCCTGGAGTCAAGAGGACCTGAGTTCAAATCCGGCCTCAGACACTTGACAAGCTTACTAGCTGTGTGACCTTGGGCAAGTCATTTAATCTCAATTGCCCTGCCTTCCCCCCTCCAAAAAAGAAAAGTATTTAAAAAAAATAAAGTTGCTTAAGCTCCCAACCTGAATTAGTGAAAG
>JAQQSZ010003270.1:0-14494 GCA_028646595.1 Phalanger gymnotis
ATATATATATATATAGAGAGAGAGAGAGAGAGAGAGAGAGAGAGAGAGAGGGCATAGGGTGAGTTCAAGATGAAAGGAAGATATCTAAAAGAAATAAAATCGAATTAAGGGATGAGAGAGGAATATATTGAGAGAGGGAGAGATAGAAGTACTCTTTCAGTGATACATCTACACTGCACTCATAACACCCATCCCTACTCATGAATGCTCTATTGAATCCTTCTCCACTATCTACAAACATGCCCAGATCATTCCTGTATTCTGAAGTTGATCCTGTTATCCCTTCAAATTAACACAAAATATTTCTTCCTCCTTTCACAGACAAAATCCTCGGCTAAACATAATTTCTACTGCGGCTTTCACTCTCTTGCCTCCTATTCACTTCTCAACTTGTTTCAACATGCAACTGAAATAATTCTCTCCAAGGACATCAGCCACCTTTTCACTGATAAATTTGATGTTCTATACTCAATCTTCATCCTATTTGACCATTCTGCAGTTTTCAATACTGTGGACTACTCCCTTCCTCTTAGACACTCTCTTCTCCCTTGGAATCTACGGCTCTACTCTTCCCTGGTTCTCATGGTACTTGACTAAACTACTCCTCAGTTTCCTTTGCTGGATCCTCATCCATCCTCTGACCCTTAAATGTGGGATTCCCCCATAGATGTCCTGTTTTGTTTTTTCTTTTCTCCATCGATCTCACACTCTCTTTCTTGATGACCTCATGTTTTCTAATAGGTACAATTATCATTTCTATATAGTCGATTCCCAAATCTATAAATCTTGCTCTAATCTCCCTCCATCTCACATTGCCATGCTAGACATTTCTACTGGACATTACATTAGCATCTCAAATTTAATATACCCTAAGCCAGACTCATTATCTTCCTGACTAACCCCACTTGCTCTCCTGCAGACTTTCCTCTTTCTGTTGAAAGTACTACCATTCTTCCAGTCACTCATGCTTACAACTTCAGAGTTATCCTTGTCTCCTTTCCCTTCCCTCATACCACTCCCTATAGCTAATCAACTGCCAAGTCCTTCACTTGTTAAAGCACTTATTAAGACCTACTATGTGTCAGGGATTGCTCTTAGAAATAAAGAAGTGGCCAGGGGTAAACAAGCCCTATTTGCTCCATTTGCAGGTTCCCAACATCAAGAGAACTAGAAGAAGGCTTCTGGTATGTTGGGTGGTCACCTTGTCATGAATTTATGGAAGTCCATGGAAGAGGTTACCATAGGATGAACATGCCACAGATTGGTTGTTATCTCCATCATGGTAAGGGAGACCCATACTGATGAAATTAGAGATCAGTTAAATACTGGTGTATGTATTGTATTTCCCTACTTCCCCAGCAGAATGTAAACTCCCTGTGGGAAGGACCTATTTTCATTTTTTTTTTCATATTATACTCAGCACCCAGATCAACACTTGGTAGAGATTGTAAATTTAGAGCTAGAAGGGACCTCAAAGACCATCTAGGCTAAGACCCTCAAAGGAGCCAAGGTGCAGAGAAGTTAAGTGACTTTCTCAAGATCAAGAGTCAATAAACATTTATTAAATGCCTATTTAATAGGTATTAATAAGTGCCTACAGTGCTTAGCATTGGGAACACACACACACACACACACACACACACACACACACACACATACACACACCCCAAATCCTATTCTCCAGCAGTTTATAACCTAATGGGGGAAGACAATACACAAAGGGAAACCAAAAGGGCAGAAGAGATACCCCAGCACAGGTGCATGGTGGAGAAGTCATCTAAGAGAATTCTCAGGGTAGTGCAGCCAGGTGAGAAATGCGATCTGAGCTGAGCTCTCTCATTAAATGGATGATTGGAGTTCATGGCCACACCCTCCAATCAGAGAGAGAAGTAGAGAACCAAGGCTGACAAGATCTTGCAGCATGATGACGCTATCCCAGTAATGAATTTCTTGGAAAGTCAGAGAAATCCCAAAGTAATGCAACCAGGTGAAAAATAAGATCACCGAAGTAGAAGTAAAACTAAGTCCCACATCATGAAATCCAGTGTTCTTTCTACTCCTTTATTCAGTTTCTCACATAGAATATACTTAATAAATCTGATTATTGACTGGATACCCTAATGTACTACCAAGCCCTCATCCTGTTATACTTCATTCTGTCTCTGTTCTTTTCTAATTTATTGAGGACATTTTAAATATTATTTCCACAACTACTTAATATTTAATTACTTTGCATATATGTGTATTTATTAACTGCATGATTATGTTGTGTGTGTTTTTAAATGTACCTGTTGTCACCACCACTAGAATATGAACTCCTTGTGAGTAAGGATTGAGTCATTATTAGTACTTGTATCCCCAGTACCTAGCCCAGTCCTTGGCACAAAATAGGCACTTAATCCATACTTTTTTGGTTGATAACTTTCCACTTAATTTGTTATCATCAGAAAATTTGTTTTATAGCACAAATAGAGTCTCTGTGGCATAGATCTAGGTGGCCCTGTTGCCAGAAACCTTGAGTTCAAGTTCCACCTATGACACAGACTGGCTGAATGACCTGAGCCAAATCCCTTATCCTCTCAGCTCCCTAGGCAATTTCTATGACTAGAAATTGCAGAGAAGATGATGATGACTTCCTTGCATTGGTAAAGGGAGTTCCCAATAGCAGTGAATTCACGAAGCCAGTCTCTATTCCTATGTAGCCCATCATAGTTTACAAAACAGGCTCCTCTCCACAACAACCCTATAAAATAAGTAGCATAAACATTATTGCCCTTGCTTTGTAGATGATAAAACCTGAGGCTCAAAGGTTAAGTGACTTGTCCACAGTCTCACAGGCCATTAGTGGCAGAGCTAGGATTCAAACCCAGGTCCATTGCTCCTGTCACCATTCCACACTTTTATCCTCATAAAGATAACTAGCATTAGTAGAAATGTCTGAAAGTTTAGGAGGTGTTTTATACATATTATTTCAATCAACCAACTAATATTTATTAAGTACTTAACATGTGTCATGCACTGTGCTAGGCAACAAAGATGCAAATACAAAGAACAAAAAATCCATTCTTTTAATGAATTTGTATTTAAAGGGGGACACAGACAACAAGTAAATATAAAAATACACACAGCATAAATATAATGCTAACAAGTACACACATACAAATAAACATGTACATGTATATACATACAGTATAGTATATAATATATACTACTTCCAGATATATATTCTTCAATCCTATGACACTAGTCTCCTGGCTGTTCCACAAACAAAATACTCCATCTTTAGGCTCCAAGTATTTTCTCTGGCTTTCCCCATGCCTGGAATGCTCTCCTTCCTCTTCTCCACCTACTAGTTTTCCTAATGTCTTTCAAATCCCAACTAAAATCTCATCTTTTACAGGAAGTCTTTTCTAACTCCTCTTAATTCTAATGCTGTGTCTCTGTTAATTATTTCCTATTTATTCTGTATATGGCCTGTTTGTATATATTTGTTTATATGTTATCTCCTCCATTAGACTTGTGTTGACTTCAGTAAACATTTATTAAGTGCCTACTATGCATCAGGAATTGTGCAAAACTCTTAGAATACAAAGAAAGGCAAAAACAGACTGTTCTCAAGGAGATCACAGTCTAAAGAGATTGAGAGGGGTAACAACATGCAAACAATTATGCAGAAACAAGATACGTACAGGATAAATTGGAAATAATATCAGAAAGAAGGCACTAGTATTAGGGGGATCAGGAAAGACTTCTTATAGAAGCTAGAATTTTAGCAGAGACTTGAAGGAAATCAGGGACGCTAGGGGATGAATGTGAAGAGGTAGAGAATTTAAGGCATAAGGGACAGCCCTAGTTGAGAGATGGAGTATTGAGCCAAGGAAGAGGAGGAAAGCCATGTATCATAGAGTTATGTCTATGTCAATGTATCACAGAGTATATGGAGGAGGTAGTAAGATACAAGAAGACAGGAAAAGTGGGAAGGGGCTTGGTTATGAAGGGTTTTAAAAGCCAAATAGAAGGAAAGCACTAGCATTTGGAAGATTAAGAACACTTTCATGCCAAAGATGGTTCCTGAGATGCATTTTAAAGGAAGAGAGAAACCCCATTAGAAGGGAGGAAGGGAAGAAATGCATTCTAGAAAAGGGGGGATGATTAGTGCAAAGGAACAGAAGTGGGAGATGGAATGTCATGAGTGATGAAGAGAGGGAAGGCCAATTTGGCTAGAACTCAGAGTAAGGGAGGGGGGACTGATGTTTAAGGAAGCTGGATATATAGGTTGGGGCCAGGTTGTGAAAGGCTTTAAAAGTTAACCAGAGGAGTGGCATCGGTGCTATAGATATTATTATCCTCATCTCACAAATGAGGAAACAAGGGCTCAGCACAGTTAAGTGGTTGCTTCAAAGTCACACAGCCAGTAAGTCTAGGTGGATGTAGAGGCTGAAATGAAGTCCCACCTGATTCCAATTCCAGGGTTTTTTCCACTATACTAAGTTGCCTCTCCATCAGTACTTACATGTCTGCAATAATCCATAGCATCTATTTCAGTTTTTTCCCTGATTATGTATTTAATTATTTCACTACTTAATGGACATCATCTTTACCCACCAACAATCTAATGCTCCACTATTTGCCAGTTTCAGTCATTTTTAGTGGCAATGATACTGCCCGAGTTTTCATAAGAAACCTTTCAGCCTTGCCAAACAACTTCTCTTGTTTGAGTAATAAATCAGATTAAGTTTTATCCAGCTAATCTTGACTAAACAGGTAGAAAAAGGTATCCTGAAGCCCCTCATGTTTCCACATCTGAATATTCTACTGACATATTCTTGGTTTTCCCCAGCGGAATGTATTTTTGGTCCTTTCAGTTAAGAACTTAATATGTGGTTGATAGGGTCTGTAATCTGATTTACTACAAAAGTAATCCTTGAAATTCAGACAAACATAGCAACTGATTCAGAATAAAGAACATAGAACCAGTAACCAGGAGAGCAGCTTATATAATAATTCTAATAAAATAAGTTAAAACAGCACTTTAAAACATCAGAATTAAGATTAACTGCAGTGATCAATCTTAATTCCAGAGGATCAAGGATAAAACACACTTCCCTACTCTTAGTAGAGAGGTGGTAGACTACAGATGTGTAATGTTACAAACAATGTCAGATAGCATCGCTATGTACATTTGTTTTATTTAACTGTTGCTCTTCTTTATAAGAGAAGGTATTATACTAGGGGAGGGGACTTATTGAGAGCTGACTGTGGAGACCCTTTTCCTTTCTGATAGTTGATAAAACAAGAACTTCCTTGAGTTGCTGGATTCTCCCACTCAGCCACCATTTATCCCCGAGTACACGAAACCTCTAATTTTTGTGTGTTTGTTCTTCGTTGATCTTAGGTGAACTGGAGATGGAATGGACCAGGTTATGACCTTGTGAAGTCTGAAAGGTCAGGAAAGTTTCTCTTTGCCACCTCTACCCCAGCAATGAGACTTGGCAGCTGAGTCCTCTGGAGGCAGTAGCAGTAGCTGATGACAGTCCAGGCTCAGGTCCCGCACCCTTGGTCCAGAGAATATGGTCTAAAAAGAAAAGGACTATAGAAAGAAAAAAAGGGAGAAAAAGAAAAAGAGAGAGGGAAGGTAGGAAGGGAGAGAAGGAAGGAAAGAGGGACAGGAGACAGGGGAAAAGGAAGGAACGGAAGAATGGAAGGGAGGAGAGTGTGTGTGAAAGAGAGAAATAATCCTTGAATTTAGCAATCTGAGAATATTATAAATTTTTAGTGTTATTTTCTTTCTACATTTCGTACATTTCTTTTTACCTTTTGATGGAGTTAAACTTATCATCCACACTTGAAGTTTAACATCACAGTGCTAGATGTGTCTATAGAAAAGACACAAATAGCATTAAAGGGAACAAAGACTCCCAAAGTCACTAAACTGTGTAAACTTCGAGTCCAATGAGGCTACTACTAAGCATATAGATCAAAGACAGAGAAAAAGAATATATATATATACACACATATATATATACACATATACATGTACAAAAATATTTATAGGAGCACTTTTTGTTGTTGCGAAGAACTAGAAATAAAGTAGGTACCCATCAATTGCAGCATGGCTGAGCAAATTATAGTAGATGAATGTAATAGGATATTACTATACTGTTAGAAATGATGAAAAGAACACATTCAGAGAAACCTGGGAAGATGAATATGAACTGATGCAGTTGCATGAGCAGAGCCAGGAGAACAGTTTATATGATTACAGTAATATAAAAGAAAACAACTTTGAAAGACTTAAGAATTTTCACTAGTGCGTTGACCAATCATGACTACAGAAAAATAATAGTGTAGTATGTTACCAAGGCGATGAACTAGAGGTACTGCATGAGACACATTATCAGTAAAGGCCAATGTGTGGATTTATTTTGCTTGACTATTCTTATTTGTTCCAGGAGATGGCTTTTATTTGGGGGGTAGGGAGGGAGGGTTGTACATGGGAGGAAGTGAGTCAGTAGTGACAATGATGCAAAGAAAGAAAAACACAAGGAAAATCAAGTCTATGAAACATTTGAAACATACACAGAAGAAAGCAGAAGTAAATTCATGAGAGGACATAGAAAGCAACACAATTTGGTATTACTTCCTTAAATTAAATATTCACTTAAAAAAAAAGCTGTATGTAATAGAAATTTGGGAAAATACATACAATCTTCTTTAGGCATGTAAGTGCTCATATGTGCTGATGTATGTTAAGTGCAAAATTTAAAAATCTAAACATGGAAAATAAAAAAGAGAACAAAAACCTGAAAAGCAGCTGGTTTATACTACAGGTACATAGAAGATATTCATACTGAAGGCAATACAATTGTGATGGTATCGAAGAATTGATTCACAAGTTACTAAAGGAGTGAAAGATACTAATGAAAAAAAAATCTCAGACCTTATTACTATCCCCAAACAGCAAGTGACAGAAGTCAGCTACTAATTATTCTGCCTACTTTTCCATCTACACTGAATGTTTATGAGAAGAATCAACACATATATTATTGAGGAAACATTAAGAGGAATTTGTTAACAATAGAGGGAAGCTTGAGGGTATAGGATAAGGATAGAAGAACAAAAGAGGATAAAGACTGGAGAGATCTAGGAATGACTACATTGGAAGGGAAGGTGCTGGCCCCTCTCCTCTTCCACCATCTTCCCTCCCATCCCCACAAAGATTCCTGGATGGCATGTGTTGTTAGGCTAAGAAGTATGTCTGGGATAGAGGCATATTGGACCCAGGGATCCCGGGTGGGAGTTGCCTTGAGCAAGATACTTAATCCCTTTTGGCCTCAGTTTCCTTATCTATAAAATAAGGGGATAGATTAGATGACCTCTAAGATCCCTTCCAGCTCTAAATCTATGATCTCATGACCACTGAGAGCCTGTTTCCTATTTTGTAAAATGGGAATGCTATTATCTTTAGTACTGACCTTATGAGTTTTTATAAGGATCGCACAAAATAATGTACATAAAGTGACTTTCAAATTTTAAAGCACTAGTTAAACGTCAGTGATTATGATCATTATCTCATTCTTCTCCACTGTTCCATGGGTTTCAAATAGAAATAGTTCCGGGTATAGTCAGTGCTCTACTATTCTTATATGTTTAACATTCTATTGACTATTGCACAGACAAGCAAAATAGCTGCTTTTTTGAAATGGAATAAAATTAGTAGGATGTCAGCTTATACTCTATAGGCTCACTGAAAGCATCCTCAGTACAAATCCAGAACAGACAGGACAACAGGGATGTCATGCACCTTGTCCCGTTCCCACATGATTTTGATCTGCTCTGCTACATCTCTATACTTTAAAGGGTTTTTTGTTCCTTGTAGCTTGGAGATTATGCGTATTTGGAATGGCAATACCTATAAAAAACATTGTTCTTAAGTTTAGAGGGAATAACGTTATTCCCAGTTGATTTGGGGCAACAGTTTTGCTTGTGATAATGGTCCAGTTCCAGTATAGTTTATTAGTTGAGTTCTCAACCATGTATTTTTTGGAGGACTATATTTGTAGTGTGGGGATTCGTTGTGTGTCAGTTGATGAATGAATGATAGTGAGCTTCTGGTGCATCCTTCTGTCCTCTAGGAATAGGTCATAGCTTTGCCACATGCTAAATTTTTACAGCCTGCAATGATGTGCTGCACGATTTCTACCATTTCCTTATATAATCTATGTTGGTTCACTTCCCAGTCATCTCTTCACCATGCTGCTTTCATTCTGGGCATCATTCAGCTACCCTCCACTCCAACGTTGGACTCCATCCCTGGGGTACGTGGCTCTTATAGGTGAATTGTTATATTTTCTTGTTAGTAACTAGGTTTCCACTCCACTTCAAACCATCTCCTCGCTATTTTGCTTACACTCTGGCTGTCACCTTCATCTTCCCACTACCACAATCTTTGACTCTGCCCTGGATCTCCCAGCTCTCACCTTATCTTATCCAAAACCAGGCTTCCATACTACTTCCTGGCTGTCTCTTCACCGGTGTGCCTACACACCAACCATCATCCTGTAATCTTGGCCTCTATCTTCAGTCCTCTGGCTCAAATAGGTGAACTTTTGCCTTTCTCTTGCCCAGCACGCAACCTCCATGCCACTGCCTGGCTCTCTACTCACCATGTCATGGCCTGCATATTTCTGACCCTTTCCTAGTTCCCTTTTATGTATTTATTGTCTTTCCTCATTACAATATAAAGTCCCTGATGGCAGAACTATCTTGTTTGTTTATGTTTGTATTTATTCTCCACACTTAGCAAAGCTCATGGTATATAGTAACCGTGTAATAAACATTTCATCTATATATTTATCTATAACTAAGTCTAATTGTCATTATTATCAGTGTTATTATTACCACCTCACAAGTTTGCAATGAGGGTCAAATGTATAAATGTCAGAGCTGGAAGAGGTCATCAGTTATAACCCCTACATGAGCAAGAATCACTTCTACAATATCCACGACTTGTGTTAATTCAGTTTTTACTTAAAGACCTACAGTGATGAGGAACTAATTACCTAACAAAGCAGCCCAGCATCCTTTTGAGTAGCTCTAATGAGTAGGAAGCTATTCACTTCATCTAGCTGAAATCTGCCTCATTACAGTTTCTATCTACTGCTCTCAGGTCTGACTTCTAGAGTCAAGCACAAGTCTAAAACTTGAAGATAAATATAATGTCTTCCTCCTCTTGACTCTCTTTTTCTTCAGATTAAAAATTTCTAGCTCCTCCAAACAGTTTTCTCATAACATACTTTCCAATTTCTTCACCATACTGGTTATCCTCCTGCTTGACCAATCCAGCTTGTCAACGCCCTTCCTAAAATGTGGTAATAAGAGCTAAACACCATATTCAAACTACAGTCTAACCAAAACCTATCACCTCTCTTGTTCTATACACTAGGATTACCATGTTACACCATTAACTCACATTAAAGCTGTAGTTCACTAAGCACCCTAGGTCTTTCTCAATGGGAACTGATGTGCAAACATTTCTCCTCTTCCTATACTTACATACTTGATTCTTTGAACTAAAATATAGGATTTTTTAACTTAACAACAATGAATTTCTAGGAGAGGGCATGCTCCTTGAGTGGAGGGCTGATCCCATTTGTTCTTGTGCCTCCAGGGTCTAGTACAATGATTTCCACGTGTAAGAATTTAATAAATGATTATTGAATTAAATCCAATTTTATCTTATTAGACTTGGTCCATCCTTATGACTTTCTAAGATCTTTTGAGCTCCTGTTATCCAACTTGTCAGCTATATCCCTTCTAGCTTTGTATAATTGTCTATGTAGTTAATAAGCATGTCATCTATACTTTCATTCAGGCCTGAAAGCCTTAAAATATTATACAAATGTGATTACTAGTCTTAATATTATTGATTAAAGTATTCAATAGAATGAGGCCAGAGATAGAATCTAGTGGCACTCTAATACAGCCTTCTCTCTGCTAATCTAGTAATCAGCACTCTTGACATTCAAACAGCTCCAAACTAACTCTTATTATCAACACTCTTTCTACAAAACTATCGTGAGAGTTTCTACCAAGTATCTTGCTGAAATCCAGCTATATTATGTTTGCTGCACCCCTTTGATCTATCTTGTTACCCTCGTCTCCCCCGCCAAAACATAAGTGATATACTTTAGAACTGAACAGTTACATAAATGTTATTGACATATGTATAGCCCTTGTGAGCCCTGACTATCCTTATTCCTACTCGCACTTCCACTGAGTCAGGTCTTCAGAACTTGATTCTGTTTACCCCCTCCCCCCATTCTAGTGCTACCGTAAAGAATCAGAGATGATTTTCTAATGCCATTGGCTTGAGTCCTCACAGAGATGCTTCCCCTCAAGGTCATCCATTGAAAATCAATTTAGTCAGCTATCTCTAAGTAGCTTATAGAAAGGGGTATTTACGAAGGTGATAAATTAAGAACAGTGGAGTCATTCCACCCTCCCCCAGTTTCTTTGCTATACGCTTCCATAAATACATACAAGGTTCAGAGGAAAGTAGGTTCAAGCTTCTAGAACATCTATGGCAAAAGTATAATTCCTGGTTTCTGTAAGTTCTCCTTAGCCATGGTATAGTTTCTTTGCTAGGCTTCAATTTTTTGCTACAATTTTCTATGGAGCTGCGAATCTATTTCCTTTCTGTCCTTGCCTCCCAATATAAATGCTACCAATGGCATTAGTGTGTGCATTTGGAGGGAAGGACAGCTAGTGAGGAATATGGAAAGTACAAACTCCTCTAGACCCTTCAAAGTGTGAAAAATTCTCCTCTAGCCACAGTGTGGGTGGAAGGAGAGGCTAAAGATGAAGCCTCTTCTTCCCAGGTGGTTTCTCTTCAAGGGGTGTCCTAGAAAGCTATACTTGCTTTAATTTCTAGAGTGACTCTTTTCTCAACTTGTCTGATAATTTATAGATGAACCCTGAGATATGACCAAGTTTCCTCAACTTATTTAAACACAATTCTTGACTGCTCTCACTACGGTTCAAAGGAGTTCTCCACACTTAGTCTAAGACCTATTAGACTGATTGATTGATTGAGCATCTTATCACTTATTTTAAGTTGGATAGGGTTGAGTAAATCAATTATCCCACCCTTATATATGAGTTGTTTCTTTGAAATATGCAAGTTAACCCACATAAATCCTCGGAATTCCTACATGTTACTAACAAAGCCCAAAGGCAATAGATAGAAAGAGAAATTCCAATTAAAGTTACTGTAGACACTATAAAATATTTGGGAATCTATCTGCCAAGACAAACCCAGGAACTATATGAATACAATTACAAAACACTTTTCACACAAATAAACTCAGATCTAAATAGTTGGAAAAACATCAGTTGCTTGTGGTTAGGCCAAGCTAATATAATAAAATGACAATTTTACCTAAATTAATCTATTTATTTAGTGCTGTACCAAACTACCAAAAAATTATTTTATAGAGCTAGATAAAATAATAACAAAATTCATCTGGAAGAACAAAGGGTCCAGAATATCAAGGGAATTAATGAAAAGAAATGCTAGGGAAGGTAGCCTAGCCATACCAGATATTAAACTGTATTATAAAGCAGCAATCATCAAAACTACTTGGTACTGGCTAAGAAATAGAGTGGTGGATCAGTGTAATAGGTTAGGTGCACAAGACATAGTAGGCAATGACTATAGTAATCTACTCTTCGATAAACCCAGAGTCCAGCTTCTGGAATAAGAACCCATTATTTCACAAAAACTGCTGGGAAAACTGGAAAACAGTACAGCAGAAACTGGGCATACACCAATATCTTACACCGTATACCAAAATAAAGTCAAAATGGGTTCACAATTTAGATATAAAGGCTGACACTATAAGCAATTTGGGAGAGCAAGGAATAGTTTACCTGTCAGATTTATGGAGAAGGGAAGAATTTACAACCAAACAAGAGATAGAGAGGCTTATGAAATGCAAAATGGATAATTTTCACTACATTAAATTGAAAAGTTTTCATACAAACAAAGCCAATGCAACCGAGATTAGGAGGGAAGCAGAAAATTGGGAAGGAATTTTTACAACCAGTGTCTCTGATAAAGGCCTTGTCTCTAAAATATACAGGGAACTGAGTCAAATTTATAAGAATGCAAGTCATTCCCCAACTGATAAAAGGTCAAAGGATACGAACAGGCAGTTTTCAGAGGAAGAAATTAAAGATATCTATAGTCATATGAAAAATGCTCGAAATCACTATTGATTAGAGAAATGCAAATCAAAATAACTCTTAGGTACCACATCTCTCCTGTCAGATTGGCTAACATGACAAAACAGGAAAATTATAAATGCTGGAGAAGATGTGGAAAAATCTAAACATTATTGCATTATTGGTGGAGTTGTGAACTGGTCCAACCATTCTGGAGAGCAATTTGGAACTGTGCCCAAAGGGCTATATAAAAGTGCACACCCTTTGACCCAGCAATCCCACTTCTAGGGCTGTATCCCAAAGAGATCATACAAGTGGGAAAAGGACCCATATGTACAAAAATATTTGTAGCAGCTCTTTTTGTGGTGGCAAAGAATTGGAAAGCAAGAAAATGCCCATCAATTGGGGAATGGCTAAACAAGTTGTGGTGTATGAATGTAATGGAATATTATTGTGCTATAAGAAATGAGGAGCAGACAGACTTCATAATAACCTGGAAAGACTAATCTGATGCTGAGTGAGGGAAGCAGAACCAGGAGAACATTATACACGATTACAGATGCACAGTATTTATGATGACTAACTTTGATAGACTTGGCTCTTCTCAGCAGTGCAAGGTTCTAAGACAGCTCCAAAAGACTCAGGATGGAAAAAGCTATCCACATCCAGAGAAAGAATTATGGATTGTGAATGCAGATTGAAGCAAACTATTTGCTCTCTCTCTTCTTTTTGTTTGTTTTGGTTCTTCTTTCTCATGGTTCATTCCCCTACTTATAATTCTTCTTTACAACTTGACTATTGTGAAAGTTTAGTGTGAAGGTATTTGTAGAACCTATATTCGATTACATGCCATCTTGGGGTGGGGGAAGGGGGAGGAGAGGGAGGGGAAGAAAATTTGGAACTCAAAAACTTGTGGAACTGAGTGCTATAAACTAAAAATAAAAAGTAAATTTAAAAAAGAGAAACAACTTTATACTTGGGAGGAAAAAAAAAATATGCAATGTATCCAGGATCTATTGCAAGGTTCTGTCAATGAGAAAGAAGATGGATGAATTCTCCAAGAAATCTTCGCTAAACATATTCATTAAAATCAACTTCACATTGATTTTGGTGGGAAAGTATAAGAGGTCAGAAGCATGGACCAACAGTGGTGATTCTGAAAAAAAGATCTAGAGGTTTTAATGGACTATGAGCTCAATAGGAGTCAGTAGTGTAATTCAATCTTGTGTTGCCTTAAGAGGGGCATAGTTTCCAGAAACAAGGAGATGACATCCCACTGTACCCTCTTTTAATTAAACCACATCTGGAGCATAGCATTGAGTTCGGGCACCATAGTTTAAGAAGGATATTGATCAGCTGCAGAGTGCCCTTAGAAAGGAAACTAGGATGAAGGGCCTTGAGACCATGCCATATGAGGACTGGTTGATGAAATTGAACATATAGTCTAGAGAACAGAAATCTCAAGACGACTTGATCATTGTCTTCCAGTATGTGAAAAGCTGTCTTTGGGGGAGGAAGATTTGCCCCCATTTGATTCTAGAGGGCAAAACCAGAAGCAATGTGCACAAATTGCAACAGGCAGATTAAGGTTTGTGTCAGGAAAAATTTCCTAAAAATTAGATCTTTCCAAAAATGGAATGGGCTGCCTTGAGGAGTGATGGGCTTCCTCTCCTTGGAGCTCTTAGAGGCTGAACAATAAGCCGACATAACCAGGTTATTATTTCTTTTGTGTAGTGGTTAGACTAGCTAGCTGCTTAGGTTCATTCCAACTGGCAAATTCTGTGATTCTGTGAGCTCTGTGGACAGAACACTGACCTAGAGATCAGGAAACATGTATCCACAGTATGAATCTGAAGTGATCCACTGTGTGACTTCTCAAAATCAAAGAGGTGGGGCAAATGATCTCTACAGCAGGAAGAAAGCATCTGTTGCCAGTATACATAACTAAAGGCATCAAGCCTTTTCCTCTTCTGAGGTTGTTTGGGGACAGCTTATTAAAAGAGAAGCTTCTGAAAGAGTGTTAGCTGGTCATTCTACTGTGAATGCAGGCTTGAGTGTCTTAGGAGAAGGGCACAAAATGAGTCTGGAGATACTGTGATATAGCAGAACAGTGCATCTCTGGGGAATGTAGTAGGAAGGCCGAATTTATGATCTCAAAAAGGATCATATAAATATCAGAATGGTTCGAAATCGTTGGGTATACAGAATTCTCCAAGCAGAAGGCATCAAAAAATTTATTCAGGGCCCAGAGCAACAAATTAGCGAACCA
>JAQQSZ010003271.1:0-14494 GCA_028646595.1 Phalanger gymnotis
TGGGCATAGACCAATATCTCACACCATATACCAAAATAAAGTAAAAATGAGTTCATGATTTAGATATAAAAGCTGATATTATAAGCAATCTGGGAGAACAAGGAATAGTTTACCTGTGAGATTTATGGAAAAGGGAAGAATTTATGATCAAACAAGAGACATAGAGCATTATGAAATACAAAATGGATAATTTTAATTATGTTAAATTGAAAAGTTTTTGTCCAAACAAAGCCAATGCAAGATTAGGAGTGAAGCAGGAAATTGGGAAAGAATTTTTACAACCATTGTCTCTGACAAAGGCCTCATTTCTAAAATATACAGAGAACTGAGTCAAATTTATGAGAATACAAGTCATTCCCCAATTGAGAAATGGTCAAAGGATATGAACAGGCAGTTTTCAGAAGAAGTTTTCAGAAGAAATTAAAGATATCATATGAAAAAACGCTCTAAATCCCTATTGATTAAAGAAATGCAAATCAGAACAACTCTTAGGTACCACATCTCACCTGTCAGATTGGTTAACATGACAAAACAGGAAAATCATAAATGCTAGAGAGGATGTGGGAAAATTAGAATACTAGTGCATTGTTAGTGGAATGATCCAACCATTCTGGATTTTTTTTTTTGGAGGGGGGAATTGGGGTTAAGTGACTTGCCCAAGGTCACACAGCTAGTAAGTGTGTCAAGTGTCTGAGGCTAGATTTGAACTCAGGTCCTCCTGACTCCAGGGCTGGTGCTCTACTCGCTGCACCACCTAGCTGCCCTATCCAACCCTTCTGGAGAGCAATTTGGAACTTTGCTCAAAGGGCTATAAGAATGTGCATACCCTTTGACCCAGCAATACTACCTCTAGGGCTGTATCCCAAAGAAATACAAGTGGGTAAAGGACGTATATGTTCAAAAATATTTATAGCAGCTCTTTCTGTGGTGGCAAAGAATTGGAAAGCAAGGGGATGTCCATCAATTGGGGAATGGCTAAACAAGTTGTAGTATATGAATATAAAGGAATACTATCGTGTTATAAGAAATGAGGACCAGACAGACTTCCTAATAACCTGGAAAGACTTATAAGATCCAGTGCTGAGTGAGGGGAGCAGAACCTGGAGATCATTATACACAATTATGGACAGATGGGATCTGTGATTGACTAATTTTGATAGACTTGGCTCTTCTCAGCAATGCAAGATTGAAAGACAACTCCAAAAGACTCATGATAGAAAAAGCAATTCACATCCAGAGAAAAATTCCTGAGTCTGAATGCAGATTGAGGCAAACTATTTGCTGTCTTTTTTGTTTGTTTTTCTTTCTCTTTTGTTTCTTCTTTCTTGTGGTTCATTCCATTGGTTATAGTTCTTCTTTACAACTTGACTGTTGTGAAAATATGTTTAGTGTGAAGATCTATGTAGAACCTATATTGGATTGCATAACATCTTGGGTGGGGAATGGGGAGCAGAGGGAGAGGGAGAAAATTTGGAACTCAAACACTTGAGGCACTGAATGTTGTAAACTAAAACAAAAAATTAATTAATTAATTAATTAAAAAATTGAAAAAACAAAACTTGAATAAAATTAAAAGAAAGGAAAATGTCACCATGCAAATATCCAATAGGAAGAAAAGAGGAGTTGGTCAACAATAAGAAGATATATATGTATATATACATATATACATACATACACATATATGTGTGTATATATATACATATATTTTTATTTATATTTATATGTAGTGTTGAACCGGTATTCCCACAATGTCAGGAAAAAGGGATAAATTCTGATCTTATATTGAATGAATACCTGTAGCAACCTTTGGGGATAACATGAGTGTGAGTTTCACAGGAAAGGAAGACATGGATGGACTAAAATCTACATCATTGGAAGGAACCCCCAAATCACTGAGATGATAAATCCATTTGAATATTTTCAGAATAAAGAGGCATGTGTTGTTTTCTGGTAAATGACTGAAGAAAATACAAACTTAATAAAACCTGATGATGGTGCTGTTAAGAGAAAAAAAAATTTCTTGCATTCAGTTAGTTAGTAAACATGAAGTATTTACTGTGTGTCTGGCTCAGTGATGTGGGTATAAATAAGGAAAAACATAGGCCCTGCCTTCAATGAGCTTACAATCCTAATTGGGGAAGACAAGACAAAAACAGGGTGAAAAAGGGTTGGGAAGAGTGTGAGGGAAGGTATTCAATTTAGGAATATTGTGGAAAAGTCAGAAGCCCCAGAGTAGTGCACCCAGGTCAGAAGTGAGGACATAATGTTAACTCCTCTGATCCTCACCACCCTGTGAGGGGCAGCTGGGTAGTGCAGTAGATAGATCACTAGGCCTGGAGTCAGGAGGACCTGAATTCTAATCCAGCCTCAGAGTTCCTAGCTGTGTGGCCCTGGGCAAGTCACTTAATCCTGTTTGCCTCAGTTCCTCATCTGAAAAATGAGCTGTAGAAGAAAATGGCAAACCGCTCCAGTATCTTTGCCAAGAGAGCCCCAAATGGGGTTACAGAGAGTAGGACTGGACTGAAATGACTCAACAACACCCTGTGAGATAGGTGCTATTATCCTATTTTACAGAGGGAAGCTGAGCCTGAGGTTAAGAAAATGACTTGACTAAGGTCACCTCACTAATAAAGTATCCATTGTAGGATTTGAAATTGGGTCTTCTCAGCTTCAGGCCCAACAGTCTGCCCTCATACCAAGCTAAGTAATAGTAGTAAGCAGGAATAAGAGCATTCTGCCATAAGGAGGGGAAGAGCAAATAAAGTCCCATCAATTTTAGAGCTCAAATAGTCCTTAGGAATGATCAGCTCCAATCTGTTTGTTTTACAGATGAGGAACCTCATTAGACTCAGCAGAGCCACTGCCCAAAGTGACTTGTCTGATAGGACAGGCCTTGGTTCAGAGAATGCTCCCTGTGGAATCAGGGGCACTGGGCTCTTCAGTCCAGCCTCTGCTGGGCACTAAGGGCATTGACTGGACAAGTGACTGAATCTCTGGGCTTCAAGTCTTCTCCTCTGGAATGTGATGAAGGGACTAGATTAGACTTATTCTAAGATCCCTTTGAGCTCTAAACCTGTGATCCTATGACTTCCAGTGAATTGTCTCTTTGCTTCTGTCACAGAAGGGGCAAAAATACTGTGGGAGAAATGGAAAATTCAGGATTTATGGTCTCGGTGACATGTGTTTTCATCTTGGCTCTGCCATGTAAGAGGTAGCGAGGTGGTAGTGTGATAACAGGTTTAGGACTGGACTCAGGAAGATCAGAGTTCAAATCTGACCTCAGATGCTTGCTAGGTGTGTGACCCTAGGCAAGTTACTTAACCCTTTTGCCTCAGTTTCCTCAACTCTAATATAAGGAAAACATCTTGCTGGGTTATTAAATGAAATTATATTTGCAAAGTGCTTAACAGTGCCTGGCATATAGTAGGGATCATGTAAAGTATATTCTGCCCCTACTTAGAGGCAACCCAAAAGCACAGTAGATAGAGCTCTTGGCCTGGAGTCGAGATGATTTGAGATCAAGTCTGGCCTCAGACAATTACTGGGTGGGTGACCCTGGGCATCTAACAACCTCTGTTTGCCTTGGAGGAAGCTAGGTGGTTCAGTAGAGAACACTGGGTCTGGAGTCAGGAAGAACTGAATTCATATCCAGTTTAGACACTTACTAGCTGTGGAATGCTGGGCAAGTCACTGAACCTCTATTTGCCTTAATTTTCTGGAGAAGGAAATGGTAAACCACTTCAGTATCTATGCCAAGGAATCCTCATGGACCACAACCCACCACAACCCCATGTCCTAGACGTGGAGCATTAGATAAGTAACGATGTCTCTGGGGCCTTCCATTTGCATTTATCTCCAAAGTGAGGGGATATGACTACATGACCTCTCAAATTCCCTTCTGGCTCTGAATCCATCATCTTGGGATCCTCTGTTTCATCTCTTCACTTGTGATAGCAAGATTAGAATAGCTCCTTTCAAATGAGAATTCCAGGGGTCTTCCAGGAACCAAGATGGTGGAGCAAGCAGTAAGTTGCTTTCACTCTTCCTTATTGATCCCTAAAAAACCAGAAAATATTGCCCCAGGACAATTCCTGGAAGAACTGAGCCAGCAGAAAGATGCGGTGAAGCAGTAGTAATATTAATATTAGCATTTAAATGGGTTTGCTAAGCACTGTAAAAATATATCATTTGATCCTCACATCAACCCTCAGAGGTAGAGGTTATAATTATTGTCCTTTTACAGATGAAGAAACTGAGGCAGAGGTTACGTGATTTGCCGAGGTCACACAGCTGGAACTCAAAGTCTTCCTGACTATAGTTCAATCCACTGCCTAGTCACCTAGCCACCTCTAACAGTGCAACTTTTTGTTTTAAAAATACTTGTTATATAATAGATGCTTTGTTTAAACACAACCTGGAATTCTCATTTGAAAGGAACTATTCTAATCTTGCTGTTCCCAGTGAACAGATGAGACAGAGGATCCCAAGATAATGGATTTAGAGCCAGAAGGGAACTTGAGAGGTCATGTAGTCATATCCCCTCACTTTGGAGATGAATGCAAACGGAAGGCCCCAAAGACATCGTTACTTATCTAATACTCCATGTCTAGGACATGGGGTTGTGGTGGGTTGTGGTCCATGAGGACTGAAGTGGTTTACCATTTCTTTCTCTAAAAGATTAAGGCAAATAGAGCTTCAGCAACTTGCCCAGCATCACACAGCTTGTAAGTGTCTGTTCCTCCTGACTCCAGGTCCAATGTTCTATCCACTGAGCAACCTAGCTATCTCCAAGGCAAACGGAGGATGTCACATGCCCAGAGACATGTACCTAGTAAGTGCCTGAAGCCAGATTTGAACTGAGGTGTTACTGACTCCAGGCCAAGTGCTCCATCCACTGTGCCATTGAGTTGCCTCTAAGTGGGACAGATTATACATTTATATGGTGCCAACTATATGCCAGGCACTGTTAAGCACTTTGCAAATATCTCATTTGATAAGCCAGCAAGATGTTTCTTTATTTTACAGTTGAGGAAACTGAAGTAAACGGGGTTAAGTGACTTGCCTAGGGTCATACAGTTACTAAGTGTTGGAGGCCAAATTTGAACTCAAGTCTTCTTGAGTCCAGTACTAACCTTCTTTTTTTTAATTTATTTTTTTTTATTTTTAGTTTACAACACTCAGTTCTACAAGTTTTTGAGTCCCAAATTTTCTCCCCTTCCTGTCCTGCCCCCACCCCCCAAGACAGCATGTAATCCAATGTAGGTTCTACATATACCGTCACATTAAACTTATTTACACATAGTCAAGTTGTAAAGAATTATAATGACGGAATGAATCATGAGAAAGAAGAAAAAAAGAACAAAAAAGAAAGAAAAAAAAGAGAGCAAATAATTTGCCTCAATCTGCATTCAGACTCCATAATTCTTTCTCTGGATGTGCATAGCTTTTTCCATCATGAGTCTTTTGGAGCTGTCTTTGAACCTTGTATTGCTGAGAAGAGCCAAGTCTATCAAAGTTGGTCATCACAGATAATGTCTGTAATTGTGTATAATGTTCTCCTGGTTCTGTTCCTCTCACTCAGCATCAGATCATATAAGTCTTTACAGTTTATTATAAAGTCCATCTGTTCCTCATTTCTTATAGCACAATAGTATTCCATTATATTCATATGCCACAACTTGTTTAGCCATTCCCCAATTGATGGTCACCCCCTTAATTTCCAATTATTTGCTACCACAAAAAGAGCTGCAATAAATATTTTTGTACATATAGGTCCATTTCCCACTTGTCCAATCTCTTTGGGATACAGCCCTAGAAGTGGTATTGCTGGGTCAAAGGGTATGTACATTTTTAAAGCCTTTTGGGCATAGTTCCAAATTGCTCTCCAGAATGGCTGGATCAGTTCACAACTCCACCAACAATGCATTAGTTTTCCAGTTTTCCCATATCCTCTCCGGAATTTATGATTTTCCTGTTTTGTCATGTTAGCCCATCTGACAGAGAGATATGGTACCTAAGAGCTGTTTTGATTTGCTTTTCACAGTACCACCTCGCTACCTCATATGTGGCAGAGCCAAGATGAAACCCCAGGTCACTGAGACACTAAATCTTGAGTTATCCAATTCTCTCATAGCATTTTTGCCCATTCTGTGACAGAAGCAAAGAGACAATTAACTAGAAGTCATAGGATCACAGTCTTAGAGCTCAAAAGGACCTTAGAATTAGTCTAGTCTAGTCCCTTCATCACATTCTGGAGGAGCAGACTTGAAGCCCAGAGATTCAGTCACTTGTCCAGTCAGTGCCCTCGGTGCCCAGCAGAGGCTGGACTGAAGAGCCCAGTGCCCCTGATTCCACAGGGAGCATTCTCTGAACCAAGCCTTGTCCTATCAGACAAGTCACTTTGGGCAGCGGCTCTGCTGAGTCTAATGAGGTTCCTCATCTGTAAAACAAACAGATTGGAGCTGATCATTCCTAAGGACTATTTGAGCTCTAAAATTGCTGATGCTTTGTTTGCTCTTCTCCTCCTTATGACAGAATGCTCTTGTTCCTGCTAACTATTATTACTTAGCTTGGTATGGGGGCTGACTATTGGGCCTGAAGTTGAGAAGACCCAATTTCAAATCCTACAATGGATACTTTATTAGTGAGGTGACCCTAGTCAAGTCATTTTCTTAAACTCTCTTGGCCTTAGCTTCCCTCTTAGGATAATAGCACCTACCTCACAGGGTGTTGTTGAGTCATTTCAGTCCAGTCCTACTCTCCATGACCCCATTTTGGGTTTTCCTGGCAAAGATACTGGAGCAATTTGCCATTTCCTTCTCCAGTTCATTTTTTCAGATGAGGAACTGAGGCAAACAGGATTAAGTGACTTGCCCAGGGCCTCACAGCTAGGAAGTATCTGAGTCTGGATGAGAATTCAGGCCCTCCTGACTCCAGCCTAGTATTCTATCTACTGCACTACCCAGCTGCCCCTCACAGGATGGTGAGGATCAGAAGAGTTAACATTAAGTCCTCACTTCTGACCTGGTGCACTACTCTGGGGCTTCTGACTTTCCTACCATGCTCCTAAGTTGAATACCTTCCCTCACACTCCTCCCAACCCTTTTCACCTTATGTTTGGCTTATCTTCCCTAATTAAGATTGTAAGCTCCTTGAAGGCAGGGCCTGTTTTTATTCTTATTTATATACCTATCACTTGGCCTGGCACATAGTAGATGCTTCATGTTTATTGATTAACTGAATGTAAGAAACTTTCTAAAAGAACTTTGGCAACCTTTGAAAGTACTACATGAATATTAAGTATGTGGCCATCTAAGATTCACTCCAACTCTAAAAACAATTGTCATTTTACTCAAAAGCCTTAATTTGGTGATAGAAAAGATGCAAAAAAAATGTTTAATAACAGCTTTCGTTATACTCATGGTTAGCTCATCTTGAAAAACTCTTTGAACTTAAAGATAGCTCATGCTAGTTCTATGTCATTTTAGGCCTTTACATCTATTCCTACATTTAAAGCAGAAACATCTTTGAGAGTCAGAGAACAAACCAGTATATTGATTACCAATGGCTCCTGAAAACTGGCTTATAATTTCTGATGTTTTGCTTTTCAAGAGACTGAAGTAACATCAAAGTCCCACCCAGACCTATTGAATTGCACTTCAAGCAGTATGTTGTAATGAAGTAATGTATAAAATGATGGATTCAGTCCCAGAAACCATCTGTAGCCACTGACTGACTCCTGACCTAGGATCAAAAACTAGAAACCTAACTCTCTTCTCTCCTGTTACAACACTGAAGGAATTCAGCTCTCTCAAAGTTCATATATAGTTAATCAAGTTTTATTTTAAAATGAAAAGCTTTATACAAAAAATTTGAAAATGAAAAATTACAAGTCTTTGAATTAAGCAATATAACAAACTTTTTATAACAAAGTAGTGTTTACATTTCACAAAGGTAAAAGTATCCGAAGAAATTCAAATTACAGTCTGAATCCTGGGGGAGTCAAGTGTTTGAACTGAAACGACAGAGGTCAGGTCCTATCTCTCTGTGAAGCAGTCTTCTTTCAGTCGCTTCATACTTCAGGATAGCTAGCTACTGTCGCTATTCCACAGTGGTTATTCTTGTCCCTGGCTATGAAAATGTACCCACTTTCACCCCCACGCTTCACCCTAGCGGAAAGGAAAGTTAAATATTAAGTTTCAGAGCACCATTCAAAGACACATTTTTACTTTAAGGGCACAAAGCATCCTGACATATAATGTGACTGAATTCAGAAAATGAGTTGGACCTTTCAGAAGGCAATGAAAATACTTGCTGGTGACAACTTCGTTGTGTGTAGTTGATTAGTTGTGGCCAACTGTTCATGAGCCCATTTTTAGGTTTTCTTGGCAAAGATACTAGATGGGTTTGCTATTTCCTTCTCTGGGTCATTTCCCAGATGAGGAAACTGAGGTTAAAAAGGGTTAAGCGACTTGGCCAGAGTCACACAGCTAGGAAGTGTCTGAGGTCCTATTTGAACGCAAGTCCTCTTGAATCCAGGGCCAGCACTCGCTATCTACTGGACCACCTAGCTGCTCTGTTCATAACAGTCACTCACTCAACAATAAGCACTTTCAGGTTTTCCAAGTGAAGTGCTTTTCCCATAGCACTTTGTGATTCAGTCTGACAATAACTGTTTTAGAACAGTCCAGCAAAGTAGGCAACAGGAAGTCTTTTGTACTTGATAAAGTTATCAGTGGTCATGGAAACTATGAGGAATAACTGGGGAACTCTCAATCCACTCTGGATCCTAAAACCAGGGCCCCTTCAACCCATGAACATCCCTTCTCCATTTCACAGAATCCCAGGAACTCCACCCTTCTTCCTCCCCCCACTTTCTTCAAAATGAAATAACCAGAAACTGGCAACAAGCAGGTCAGTGACATTTCAGGCAAGACATTGGTTTACCTGTTCTTGACAATCTGGTATTTCTCTCCACTTTCTGTATCGACACCATAGCCCACAACTAACATGGCATGATCTAGCTGCTGACTACTGCATTCTGGTTCATAATAAACACCTAGGATATTCAAGTGAAATAGAAACTTGAGAAGTACTAAGTAGTGAATGAAAATAATATGGTAAATGCATTGTTACAGAAATAATGAAGAACAAATGCTTACCAGACTGATAGAACTGGAAGGAAAAATGTGATGCATCGATAGCAACAGAGATGGGCTCCACGGTTGCCACTGCCTTTGAGAGCGCTTTCCTGCTCATGTGGGATGTCCACATATCCAGTGATATTAGCACCAGAGTGTTCAGACTGATACCGACAGTAGCCATCCTTTTAAAATAAAACAGATAAAAGGTTTTGTTTAATATTATCTGTGGCATTGCCCAGATGAATTTAAAATTGATGGTCATGAAGTTAATAAGTTGATTGGCAATGTTCTCCCATCAATTTATCAGATGAACAGCTCAAGAAGAGAGCTGGCTGGGGGTGGGTAAAGGACTATTTGAAAGTCACATTGAAAGAAGGCAGCACCGTGTAAATCAGAGGGCTGGTAACAGTCTTACACATCACTCCCAAGTCAATATGCATCCCCCATGGATTCTAATGTATGGTTCAGTGGACCACATTTCTACTTGGGTTTGATACCACGGGCATACGACAACCAATTCATTAACAACTCTAAGAGCCTACTAGTTGTAGCATAGCCCAATGAGACCAAGGTTCGAATCTAGCTCTCCACTTACAAGCTATGTGATCAAGAGACTGAGGTAGGGAAGTTATCAGAAAAAGCAGGATGATAGCTCCCCCAGACAGGGCTGTTTGAGCATCAAATGAGATTAGGGGAATGACATGCTTCGTAAACCTTCAGGATGACCTAAATGTCAGCAGCTATTATGCAATATTAGATTCAATTGTCATTTAATTCCCTGCTACTAAGAAGGCACCTGTGGGAGCTAGGGGTCAGGGAGGTATCAGGGTAGGGTAAAAAGTCCAGAATGGATTTAGGGTCAGGGAATCTGGGTTCCAATCCAGACTTTGTCACTTATGACTATGTGTGTGATTTTGAACAAGTCATTTTAAACTGAAGATATCTGACCAAATGATCTCTAAAGTGTCTAAGACAACACAGTCCATATACTTCCTAAGATCTTCTGTCAATGGGTCATTGTACGATAGTGAAGGTAACTCATTTTAAGTGTTAATGTATTTTGGAATCAGTTGTAGATTTTGTTTAGTTAGGAATGTGGGGATTGAAGTCTTCAGTCTTTGCAGGATCCTTAACACCCATCCCCCAGACTGAGATTCTCCTTTCAAATATAGCTAAACCAAGATGACATCTAATCCAATAACTATATTTACCAATCCTTCATAGGGATAGGATTCCTCTGTATCAATGCCTCCATTTTTCTTCACATATTGGAAGGCATTATCCATTAAACCACCATCGCAGCTGTGGTGCTACATAGCATCCCAAGAACAGTCAAGCAAATTCTGTTCACTAAGTGAAACAGGTTTGCCTGTCTTATGGAACCACTGGCCTTCCAGGGAACCAGTTGTGCTGGGATTTGCCCAGCAAGAACCACACTGACCCTGAAAAAAGGTCAAAAGGAAGCTGGTTAGTTTACAGGATAATCTTAGTCATCTTTATAAGACAGATCTAAACAATTTTAAATATGAAAGGGAACTCAGTTACAGATCTGAGATGAAGTCTCTGTTTATCAATTTTAAGCTTCACTGAGTTTTATCTGAGTTATCTATGGATTAAGCCTAAGCAACTTCTAATACCTGATCCTTAACAGGAGTTACATAGCCTTCGTCTCTCTAATCTACAGATTCAGAGATCTGTTCAAGGAGAGGTTCATGAAACAGAGTTCCTTTGGTCTTCTTTTGAAATCTGTTTTGTCTCAAGTCATTCATCATTTGTCTGAATTCCTCATTGGTCTGAAATGAAGAGAAAGGGGGTTTATATTAAGTATATTGGGAGCAAAAGATAACTGACTACTCAGTATTAACATCAGATTGTAACCATACCCACCAGAGCTCCAAACTTGTTCATTTCCAGCCGGAAACTGTGTTTGCCAGCATTGTACTCCCGATTGTGCATTTCAATCATTCTCAAATTCTTCTCCCATATATCTTTCCTCCAAATTTCTTCATCCTGGAAGCAAGTACAAAAATATAAGGTTCAGCAACCTCCTGTTTATATTATTACACATTCCAGTGAAACTATACACAGACCAAATCCATTGTCAATAACTTGGCTAACACCCGATTGGGATGGTGGCCACATCCAAATATTGCAGTCCCAGAAAGGTTTCCAAGTTCTGACACTATAGACATCCCCACCCTCTGACCTTTTGTGGGAAAAGCAGCAATCTTGAGTAAATGAAGCTCTTGTCTGGATAACTGCTGATTTCTGGGGAAAAGCCATGTCATTAGTGCACCTTGGACATGCTGTACTAAACACAGTTGGGGAAAAAAGTAGTTTAAAGGTTACCCTTTAGGTAGGTCTTTCTATGTTGTGACTTCCATTGGTGCCATTTAGCATCTAAAGTCTGGTCAAGTTGTGGAGCAGCAGCTACTATCCCCAAGCACAGGGAAGTGAAATACAGGTAGAAATTCATGTTTCAAACTGTGAGAGGAAAAAATAAAGGGATTATAAAAAGTGTATGATTAAAATCAAGCCAAACTAAAAATCCAAGCTCTTGGTTTTTTGGGAAATAAATAGTCTTCCCAGTGGAAAAAGAAAATGCATTTTCACCAAATATTCATACAATAGCTAGTAATGTGCTAAGCATTGTGTGTGGGGTGGGGTTGAATAAGGGTAAATACAAGAGACAATGCTGATCTAGAGATTTTCAGGGAGTTTAGACATAGATAGAAAACCAGAGACAATGCTTAATTAAATGCTAACGTTAATAGTACAATAATTGAAAGTGACACCCAGTTCAAAAGCAGTAACTGTTTTTAAAAGGTGAAATGTGCTCCTAAATTACATGGCAGTGGTTCCCCAGATGGAAACTAAGATCTGACCACAGTGGATTAGAGGCAGGTGGCACAGTGGACAGATGCTGGACCTAGGGTCAGGAAAAGCTGAGCTGAAATCATGCCTCACACACTTAGTAGTAGCTGTGAGGCTGTAGGCTGTAGGCAAATCACTTAACCACTCTTACCCTTGGTTTCTTTGTCTGTAAAGTGGGGATAATAACAGCACCGACCTCACTGGGTTGTTGTGAGGATAAAATGAGATAATGTTTGTAAAGCACTTTGGGAACCTGAAAGCATAGTTCAGGCCTTAACCATGTTTCCAATGGACTTTTGCAATAGCTATCTAACTGATCTCCCTGTCCCAAGTCTTCCTCCACTCCATCCTATCCTCACAAAGCAGCCCAAATCATTCCAAAGTGATCATTTTTCTCTTATCATCTCCAGTACAGTGAATGCTTCTATTGCCCTTAGGAACATATTATTTCGTTTTTATCTGATACTTTAAAAAAGGTCTATGTGTGTTTGTTAGCACAGTAGTACATTATAATATATAGCAATAAATGTAGATATATATTGGGCAAGTGCTCACAATTTTTTTTTTCCTGATGGTAGGGGAGGGTACGTAAAAGTATGTAGATCGACTGCTTTATTGAGGGCAGAGACTGTCCTGACTCTTTATAACCCCAGTGCTTAATACAGTGCCTGACACATAATAGCACTAAATGAATGTTTTTCTTAAAGACACTACAACATTTCTAAGCCTCTCCCTAAACCTAATCAATCACCAAACCAAATGTCCCTTCTCCAACACTCAAAACGACTCTATTTCTTAGGAGCATGACCAAGCAACCTATCAGCCTAGAATGGAGCTAGATTTCACATCAAGGTTCAGTCCTCACCACTGTCACTTACTACCATATGGGCATATTTGGACATGACACTGCCTTAATACCTCAGTTTCCCTGAGGACCTTTCCAGCTCTAAATCCTAAAGGTAAAGAGTCTAAAGGTAAGGCTTTACAGTCAGCTGCTGATAGAAGGACTGGGAAAGGAGGAAAGCCTTTTCTGCCTTTTTTACAGCCTAGTGAGGTAGCCTCCTCCAGACTTTCCATTCTTATCAGCCTTAGATCTAAAGGCCCTATCAGCCAAAATCCCTATTTTACAAATAAAAGGATATGGAAGCAGGTCATATAAACTCTGGGCACCTAAACCTTCTGCATCCAAAACCAACTTCTTGCTTGCCTCTCTCCTAACCAGTTCCACCTTTCCAAGCTGGGAAAGAGGTCAGGTGGAGGCACTCATGTGAGCCAGGACCCCCAACACCAGCCAGGTGGAAGGGACTTGGCTGGAGGCCAGGAGCCACCCCTCCCACCAGTATCCTAATCCCCCAGCTCTGGGGCATGGGCTGTGGTGGGTTTGCAAGGCATTGTAAGGGGCCTTTCAAGTGAGGCTCAGGAGGAGTTCTTTTCCTGCTCCTAATCTGGACCAGTCCCCCCCACACAGACACAAGCAAGTAAATTTACATTTTCCTAGCCCTCCACCCCCACCCCAGAGATGTCTGCAGAGTTTGCAACCAGAGGAAATCCAGAACTACTTCAGGTCATCAGGGATGAAGAAGCAGGGGAGGGTAGGGAGAACAGTGTCAGCCGAGATCCAGGAAAGAAGTCACAGTTTAAACCGTGACTGGCCACTCCTCATACCCAAATCCATCCAAAAGGTGACCCTCCTCAATACCCCCTTGTCCTTATCATCTCCTCTCCCACTAAGCGCAGGCCAAAAACACACCCCAGACTGCTTAAAGTACGGGTTCAGGTCCCTGTGCTTCCATAATAGTAATGGTAATCAAAATAAAGGCAAACATTGCTTTAAAGCTTTAAGGTTTGCAGAGGGCTTTACAGATGCTTCCCCATTTCAGCTTCCTAACAACCTTCCTGGGAAATAGATGCTATGAATTTGTCCTGGTTTCACTGAGGGTTTAGGAAAGGTTACATCACCCTAAACTCAACATACACACACACACACATACACACACACACACACACACACACATATCACCCCACCCCACCCCACCCTTTGGTCAAGCTTTGCTGACCCAGCCTCATTTGCCAGCAGCAAAAGCAGCAAGAAACTCTTTCTTGGGGGCTGAGCCAAGATGGCGACCAGAAAGCAGTAACTGGCGTGAGCTCCCGACCAAATCCCTCCAAAAACCTATAAAAAAATGGCTCTGAACCAATTCTAGAGCTGCAGAACCCACAAAGTGGCAGAGGGAAGCAGGGCCCCACCCCAGGACAGCCTGGATGGTCTCTGGGTAAGGTCTGTCCCACACGGACCTCCCAGCCCCCAGCCGAGGGGAGCGGAGCTGAGCCCAGCGCGCGAACAGACCAGACGCAGACCTACCAGACCAGGAGACGAGCGGAAAGTGCCCTGGCATCCCGAAATACTGAGCTGTGGCATGTACCAGACCTCTCAACCCACAAAGAGCAAAGACATCAGAGAAGGTTAGTGGGAAAAG
>JAQQSZ010003272.1:0-14494 GCA_028646595.1 Phalanger gymnotis
TGGTGGGGAGCTCACGCCAGTCACTGCTTCCCAGCCGCCATCTTGGCTCCACCCCCTGGCCTTAATAATTCTTAAGAGTATAAGGAGTCATGGGACGGAAAAGCTTGAGGTGAACTTTCTTTAAGCAATCAGGGTTAAGTGACTTGCCCAGGGTCACACAGCTAGTAAGTGTCTGAAGCTGGATTTAAACTAAGATCCTTCTGACTCCAGGGCTGATACTCTATTGACTACACCACCTAGCTGCCTCTGTGGAGGTGAACTCATGAAGGATATGCCAATAGTTGGTTCTACTGCAATGGAAAAGGTTCAAGTAAGGGTCCAATGATATCAGTTGGCCAGCCTAGCCAAATTCAGAGAGGTTCATCAACAGATTAGTCAAGTGAGGAATATTGTTTTCAGCCATAGCAACTCTCAGACCCATTTGCTAAGGTATGGTGAGGCTAAAATCATCATTGGCAAAGAGAATGTCCAGTTCTGGGAAAACATAGATTCTTAAATTAGTAAGTATTGTCATATGTCAAGTCTGGTGCTAGCTATTATCCAATGCTGCTTCAAGACAAAAGGGTCTGAATGACCTCTCAAGGTCTCTTCTAGGTCTGAGATCCTCTGGAAACATCAGGTATATATTTGGTTCCAGTGAGAGTCAGCTTATATTTGCTAAAGAGGGAGTAACAGAAGCAGATGTGTGTATGTGTGTTTTCAAGCAAATTGTAAATCATGGTCATGTTTCATAATCGATCAAATCCAGCTGCTCCTCTCATGTCTGAACGAAATGCCTGAGAATTGCTTGGGAGAAGAAAAAACATGACATTTGAGTCTCATTTGAGGGCTAGTATCTGGAGAAATGTTTAACCAAACAACTAGCTGGAGCTAAAATGTGGTCCATTGGGTAAAAGCCCCACAAAGGCAAGGAAGAACAGGTGTTTCTGGTGTTTCAGCCCTAAGTATGCTTATTGTGGACTACAATAGGAAATGAAGCCAGACAATGGGATGATTTCTACAAAGGAGAAGCCCAAAGTAGAAATGAGGAAATGCACCCCCTTCCTTCTCTTTGTGAGGTGGGAGACTAGGGATGTAGAATATCATATACACATAGAATATCAGACACAGTTTATGTGTTAGTTGGTTTTGCTTAACTATTTTTCTTTTTTATACAGGGTGGTTCATTTTGTGTGTGGATGTTGGGGGCAGGGATGATATCCTGGAATCGCTGTGAACTCTGTCTATTGGGTAGTGGAGGGGGGATCTGCTTAAGCTGGTAGGACCATGAATGGATGGGACAACACAAAGGGAGGATTACCCCTTCTCCCATACTCACAAGTACCGGGGTGGTCCAGTAAGCAAAAGACCAAGGTAGACAGGATGGGGGCAAACACTTCAGTGGACCATAAGATGTCATTTTCCATGTTTCTGAGAGGAGAGTCCTTCAGGAAAAATCTATAAAAATCATTAACCTAAGGATAAGGAGGATTTTTTTAATTATAAAATTTTTGAAAAATCCTGACTCACTTTAGAGCAGACTAATAAGGACATCAAATGGGGATAATACTTCTTAGAATCAAATGAGATGTTTCATGCCAAGATGGCTGCCTGAACAAGAGGTAGACTGATCAGCTCTCACATCCCTACTCTAGCCCAACCATGAAGTTCACATTAGACCAAATGATACTCAATAAATCCAATTAAAACCTACAACAAATGACTTATTGTAAGGGGCTCTTGAGAGCCTGATGAAATTGGGAGCTGAGGCCCAAGGACAGTCCCGTGGGAAATAGGAATTATCTGGGGCTACACAGTCTGGCTCAGCTCCTCCTCCTCTGATAAGGCAGGCTGTGAACAGCACATGCCCCGCTTTCCAACACAAGTTGTCCATGAGCTATGATGCATGGCCCTGGGGCTCCTGATAGGCTTAGAGGATCGTGCACGAGCTTGCTTGCACCCAGATACGAAGGCTAGTACTGCATAAAAATCCTGCTTGCTGTAACAATAAATGGAGTTTCCACCATCTTGCCTCCCGCCTCATTCATTGTCTGTGAGATTCTTCCCTTCTGCTGGTCAGGAGCGGGAGGTGGGTGGTGGAGACCCCCCAACAACTTATTCTACCCCAGAGCTGCACAGGACATCCGTCACTTAGAAGTCTAAGGGCAAGAGGAAAAGGAAAGCCAGTGCTGATGCAGGTTAGCACCCCAGAGGGACCAGAGACAGGTCAGTGAAATGGGTAATCTGTAAAGGTCTGCGTTCAAGGGAAACAAGAGTGCATAGCTACCTCAAGAAATCCCCGTGGTGGGAACCTTTGAATCTCCACGTATGGCAGTGGGCAGCAACCAGAATGGTACTATAGGGCTCAGATACACACTCCAGGTCCAAAGGCTCCTAGGCCCCTAACGTTCATCCTGAGACACCTGAAAGGGACTTGAATATCCAGCAATCTACATCTCAAAGATCCAGGGAGCCCTAAACCTGGGAGGTTGCAGTCAGTGCAAGAATCCAGATAACCCAAGAGGAGAACAAATAGGGCTGATCAATCTACTCAAAAATATATCAGGATGGGGCAGCTAGGCGGCACAGTGAGTAGAGTGTCATTGAGGGCAGCTCACATCACCTAAGTTTCTGAAGAAATACACTAAGGTAGAAAGGAGAAAGGAAGGGGTAAAATTTGGTATTTCATCTATCTATCTATCTAAATATATATATATATGTATATGTGTGTGTTTGAGGAAAGGCTAGGGGGAGTGGGCATCAAATGAAACCGACAAGGAGGATTAAACACACAGAAACAGCTTAGTTGAAATATACATACATTCATACATATGTGTATATATATGTGTATATATATGTATATATATACATATATATATATACATATAAACAGGTAAACAATGGGGTGAGATAAGTAAGAGAATACTTGGGGGAGGAAGGAATTAGTCACAAGCAAAACAAATTTTCCCATCCCAGAGTGAGGATCAAAATGAAAGGGAAAAAAAGAAACGACCTAGAATCTACAGAAGTTGCTTTAGATGGCCTCTTAGGCAACTGGGGAATGGCTGAACAAATTATGGTAGGAATACCATTGTTCCATAAGTAATTACTAAAGACAATATAAGAGAATCCTGGGTAATATGAACTGAAGCAGAGTGAAAGAAACAGAGCCAGGTGAACAATTTCTACTATGACAACACTGTAAGCAAAACAACTTTGGAAAACTTCAGAACTCTTATCAATGACCAACTGTGACTCTAGAGAGGTAATGATGAAGCCTGTTTCTCACCAGTTAAAAAGTACTGGCCTGGAGATGTAGGAAGAGCCGTGTGCCTTTACACATAGCCACTGTGTCTATTTGTTTTGCTTGGCTATGCTTATTTGTTACAAAGAGTTTCTTCCTTTCTTCCTTCCTTCCTTCCTTCCTTTCTTGTGTTTAATTGGGAATATATTTGGGGGAACATTAGCAACAGCGATGCCCAAAAAAGGCCAATGAAACATTTTGAAAATGCATAGAATAAAAAAGAAGTTTAGAGAGAAATACAGACAAGTCAGATAGTTTTGAAAGCAGAATTTATCTTATATATTGATCTAGAGCGATATTTAAAGCAGCATTAAGTAGAGATTCACTGTTTCATATGGAATCTTCTTGCTGCACTCAGCTGTGTCTACGAAAATGCTCCTCTGGGTGTTTAAGTTCAGAATACAACAAAAGAAAAAAGACTCCAAATAGATGATATGAGAAAGCTGTCATAGACTTGAAAGCACTAGAGAAATATAAAGTAGTATTCCATCTCATTTTCATCCTTCCACTCAGTTTCTCCTGTGATTCCTCATCATGGTCCAAAAGTGACCCTGGAGTTTCAAAGACTATGGCAGGGAAACATGACCTTCAACAAGCCCTGCCAGGCTACACAGGCTTTGAGTGCACTCTGGCAATGGCTCAGCCCATGTGTCTACCCTCTGAAGACCAATCTCATTAAGTATGGAGAGCTAAGGATATTCATTAAGCCATCACAACTCATAAAGACCTTCTACTACAATATGGAGGGGGTTGAGATCTTCTTCCTTAAAAGACTGAAAATAACATGACAAAGCCTACTAATCCTGACCTTCTTGTCACCTGCCACTTGGATCAGAAGCCATACCTTATAGGGCTTAACTCCTTCATCTCTAAAACTTCGGGCCAGGAACCATGTTATTCTGTTTGATGAGGGCCTTCCATGGTCTACATACATCCAAGCCATCTCCAGTCATGCTTCAATATTCTTTCTAGTCATCTACTTGCCTGAAATATTGCATGTTCCCTTCATCTCTTTCCATCCCTAGCCATTTTCCAGTTCTAGATTCATTATCAATTCAATGCTGCCATTGCTACTTGAAAAGGTGGGGAAATTTCCTCCCCTATGACTCCACTCACCATCTCTGAAACTTCCAAACCAAAATACTAGTCATCGAATTATAGGGTCATAGATGGAAGACGGACTGTGTTTGCTTCTTGTCTGCATCTCAAGCACTTAGCATAGTGTCTGATACATAAGTGCTTAATAAATGCTTATTCATTCATTCATTCACAATCATTCTTTCTCCTCAGCAAAGGAGGCCCAGCAAGAGGTTTCCTGTTACTGTGGCTGGATAGTCTGTATCCTACTGGTTGCCTTTTCTTTTCTTGGGCTTTAGAGAAATCTGCAGGAAGGAAAGTGGGAAGAAAAATCCATTGATTGGTAAATGGCTGAACAAATTGTGCTATATGGCTGCGATGGAATATTATTACACTGTAAGAAAGAGAAAATATGAGGAATTCAGACTGAGAAGACTTCTATGAATTGACCCAAAGCAAAGTAAGAAGGACCAGAGAATAATTTACACAATAGGATCATAGATCTAGGGCTGGAGAGGATCTCAGAGGCCATCTGGTCTAACCCCTCCTTTCACAGAGGAGGAAATTGAGGTCCAGGAAAGGGAAGGGAAAAGACGTGCCCCTGGTCATACATAGAACCACAGATCTGGAAAAGATAGAAGAGACCTCAGAGGTCATCTAGTCTAACTCCCTCATTTACCAGGGGAGAAAAGGAAGGCCCAACAAAATGACTGCCTGAAGTCCCACAGGGAGTGACATTCAAGGGAGGATCTGAATTTCCAGAGCCAGAGTTCGATAATATCATAAAGCAAAATACCAGTGAAGGACTTCAGAATTCTGATCGATGCAGTGAGCAGACATGACTTCAGAGGTCTGATGGTGAAGCATGCCTCCAGGGTTTCCACAGAGAGCTGAAGTATAGCTGCAGAAGGAGGCATGCATTATCACAGGGGGCCAATGTGTTGGCAAGTTTGGCTTAACTATATTTTTTATTTGTTACAAAAGACGGTTATAGGTAAGGAGTCATAGAGGATTGACAATAATATAGAAAAGAACATTAATATAAGATTAAAAATTAAAAATAAGAAATCTCTAGATGGAAGAAGAGGGAGGAGAGCTCTCTTGGGTCACCAGCTGATAAAAAAAATAGGTTGTCATCTCTGGGACAGTAAGATGAATTTCTCAGTGAAACCAATTCTATTTAATTCCAAACCATTCAAGTGACTTTGGGCCTCTGCAAGGCACCATAATAATCATCTCCGTAATCGTGTTTTCCTTTCATACCCTATTAGCACCATCTAAGGAAAGGAAATAAGACTCATCGAAAGGTGTTACACAATCTGTACACAATTGTGAGTTGCTTTCAATATGTTGTGACAGATGAGGCCCAACACGTCTCAGCTCTACCCAACCTCATTCTCAGGAAAATGGCTGTGAAATGAAACATGACAAGGGGAAAGGAGCAAAGCAAAAAAAAAAAAAGATGCAGATAATTACTAGGCGGCTCCTCTCGGATTTCTGTGTTTACAATCCCAGAGTCAGAGAGCTGGAATGAGAGGAAGGGCGGCTCACCAGCAACCAAAGGAACCCACTGGGAGTTGCTGAGCTCTGCTACAATCAGCTTGGACCACGATCTTGAGGAAATTCCCCGTCTTCCCTCCCCTGCCCAATACCTTAGGTATCAACCCCACTTGTAGACTATCTGCTGTTTTCCAAACAGGACATTACAGCCCCTATGCCTTTGCATACTCTGTCCCCCTTGCCTAGGATGCTCCCCCTGCTCAATTTTATCCCTAGAAACCCTTAACTCCTTTTAAGGTTCAGTTCAGGCACCATTTCCGACAAGATGGTTTTCCTAATTTGCTCCAATGTAGCCCACTAATTTTTGAAAACATTTTGTATTACTAATATATGTATACACACTTTTCCATCATTGGAATATAAGCTCCTTGAGGGCAGGGACTTATCTTAGTTTTGTGTTTGTATTTCCAGTGCCTGGCATGAAAGAGGAAGGTAAGGAAGGAAGGAAGGAAAGAGAGAAAGAAAGAAAGAAAGAGAGAGAGAGAGAGAGAGAGAGAGAGAGAGAGAGAGAGAGAGAGAGTTTGTTAAATAATGTGTCAAGTTCATTTAGTGGCCATTTAATAAATTCTTGTTAAAATGAATTAAAGTGAATTCCTTATTGAAGAACATTGTTTCTCAATCAACATAGAAGGGCACCTGGGGGATGTGCAAAAATTGAATGTACCCATAGAAAATTAGGCCCCTGAGATGTATACAACAGAAGAAGCTGAGGTTTCAAAGGATCTTAGAACACTCAACATATTGTAGGATGTCAGAACAGGGAGGGCCCTTAGAACATGAAATGGCAGATGGGCATTAGAGACCACATGGCCCAAGAATACAGACTATGGAATCAAAGGACCTAGTTTCAGTCCTGTTTCTGTCACCTTGGAGATGCCACAACCTCCATAGGCCTCAGTTTCCCCATCTGTTAAGTGAGGAGGTCAGACAGCTCTCATTTCCCCTGATTGTATCACAAAGCCTCATTTCCCCTTTCGCTGCCATGGGCAATTTCTATGCAACAGTCAAATGCCTTTTTTAATTACTTTAACCAGCCTTCAGAGATTCAAGGGAAGGAGAACTGGGATCTGTTCTAGCCCAAGTGAAAATGCCAATAATGCCACACAGAGCCTCGCAGAAATCCTAATTCCTTACAGAGCTGATAGAGCAAATCAATTATGAAGAGACTTGAGATGGGGGGAGAAGATATTAACTCATGGAAAGCTCTTGGTGGTAAGGTGTGTGATCCTCAGTCTTTGATAATCTGGTCATCACGATATACATTTAACTCTACCAAAGAATTACCAGCTTGGACTGCCTAGCTCATCGTAGATACACAGAATGTTAGAGCTCCAAGGGATCTCTGATAGCTTCTAATCTGAAGCCTGGAGTCAGAAAAGTCTTGGGTTCAAATTCAGACTTAGACACTTACTAGCCGTGTGACTCCAAGTAAATCACTTAACCTCGGTTTGCCTCATCTATAAAATGGGGATAATAATAGCACCTACCTCTCAGGGTCGTTTTGAGGATAAAAATGAGATAATAATTTTAAAGCATTTAGCAGGGCCTGTCACTATATAAACTTTTTCTATTACTATCTTCATCATCATCATCATCATCATCATCATCATCATCATCGTTCAATAACCATTTTACAAATAAGGCAATTGAGTTGCAGAGAAGGGGAAGGATTCACCTAATTTCTTTTTTTTGAGGGGGGAAGGCAGGGCAATTGAGGTTAAGTGACTTACCCAAGGTCACACAGCTAATAAGTGTGTCAAGTGTCTGAGGCCAGATTTGACCTCAGATCCTCCTGAGTCCCAGGCCGGTGCTTTATTCATTGTGCCACCTAGCTGCGCCCCCAATTTCTAATACATGATATGTGAGACAGTGGTACAGATAGGACCCGCAGAATCACAGAATATAAACGTTGGAAGGAATCTGGGAGTTATTCTAGTCCAACTCTCTAATTTTATTTTTTAAAAAAGAAACTTAGGTGATGTGAGCTGCCCTCAATGACACATAAATAAGAAGCAGAGCCATAATTTGACATCAGGTCTGTTGACTCAAAATTGGGTGCACTTTTTTACCATACCTAGTGGTGTGCTGGTAAATATTTAACAACCAGATCTCTGAGGGGAAAATGTATACATCTTACTTTTAGGTTTAATCTGCACTATCAAAGTTTTTTCCATCCTTTTCTTAAGTCTAGACAATCAACAAAACAACAAATCAAGCCCCAATTTGTAGTGTTTGCTGATTTCTGATGTGTAAATGCTTACACTGAGCATTTAATAATCAACTCTCTCAAACTAGTCTGAATTGGGAGGAGGGCAGGAAGAACTTGGAACACAAAATATCAGAGCTGGAAATGATCTTAGAGTAGAGAATGTCAGAGATAGGAGGGACCTTAGAGAATATTGAGTCCAAACTCCTTATTTTGCAGATTGGAGAACTAAGGTCAAACAAAAGAAGCGCCTTGACCAAGGTCACACAGCAAGTCAGTAGCAAAGTTGCTTAAAGAAAAAAATTAATTGTCTGAAAATAATTTATTTTAAAATCACCTATCCTCGTCAGAATCAAAATAAGCTATTTTCTTTGTTGAACAATGTTGGGGTCCAGATTATTTCTTCTACCTGCAATAACTACTGCTTCTCCAATAACTATCTGCCATGGGCAAATTTCTGGATTATTAACATGTTTTCTTCCAGATTTTCACCTTCAGCTCTGTTTGGGAGGCACATTTCTGATACAATACCATTGTGATTTCTTTTTACAATGATCACAAAACTGCAGACTGTCATTAAGAGCCATAGCAAATCACCAGCAGGGAGTGAGAGTGATGCTTGATACCTCACAACAATACCAACACATTCAATCCCTTGGCATTCAACTGGACATTTGGAGCACTAGCTTGAAATTCACCGAGAGAATGTTCTGATCATCACAAAGCCCAGTCTTGACTCCAGAGGACTCATGACGAGGCAGGCCACTCACCTCCTGAGAGAGAGAAGCGATGGACGCAAAGTGAAGATTGATGCTTCGGAAGTAGCCCGCGCAAGAATTCGTTATCTTAGTTCTGCATATTTCTTACAAAGTTTTGTTTTGTTTTGTCTGGAGGTACTTTCTCAGCTGGAGGAAGGGTTGAAAGAAATAAAATAAATTCTCACTAAAAAAATTAAATTGCAAAAAAAAGAAAGAAAGAAACTACTTATGGTAGGTGACTCGGGAATCTCTGGATCAATGAATTAATCAAAAGACATTTATTAAGAGGGTTACTCCTTGCCAGGCACTGTAAACACTGTTAAGCACCAAGGGAAGGATTTCAGGCAATATTATTGGAACCATCATAAATATGAAGGAGGTGGAGAGAGGGAGGAAGCAGAGTTTTGGGATATTGGAACTGGAATTCCAAGTTGTTTGGGGCAGTTTAGTATATTAGAAAGAGAACTGGATTGGGAGTCAGAGAACCTAGGTTTGAATCCCAGATCTGCTACCTAGGATCATAGATCTAAAGATGGAAGAGAACTCAGAGACCATTAGTTCAAGTCCTTCATTTAACAGATGAGGAAACTGAGGCCCAGGGAAGTTAAACAACTTGTCCAAGCAGAATCAGGATTTGAATTCCAGATCCTTTAACTCAGACAAGTCTGTTCCTCTACTTGGGCCTCAGTTTCTTCCTCTGTAACATGAAGAGGTCAGACTAGATTATCTTAAAGATATCTCCCTGCTCTGGCATCCTATGGTTCTATATGGTTTTACAAACAATATGTTTTCCCAAAGAACTGGAAAAGAAAGGAAAGTGTGGAAGTAAGGAAGAGTCCCAGAATAGAGGCCTACTTGGGGAGATGGGAGCCCCTAGATAAAACTCCAGTTTGACCCTCCCTCACTCTGTGGCCTTTGCATGTCCTCCAGGGAAAGAAGTGTGCTCCTCTAGCCCTGGATATGCACCCCGTGGGGCTAAGTCACATTTCCTCTGGGCTATTTATTTGTCTGTCTAGTAATAATAATGTCCATAATGATGATGATCAAAGATGAGAACCTCTTATGAGGCAGAGTACATATTTAGAATCTGTGACCCTGAAAGGCGATGCCAGTCCAAAACAATAAAGACATACAAGAAGGGTTTAAACCAGTAGTTCTTAACTTAGGGTCCGTGGACTGCCAAGGATAGATCTCGGGTGGAAGGGATCTGTGAACTTGGATTGGCTCTTGAGTCCCTTCAGTGCTTCTCATATCACACTACCGGATCTCACCAAGGTGGATGGTCAACCATTAGTACAGCCCTTCCTAGTTCAAAGCCAGAAAAACCTCAAGGGATTTCAGTAGACACCTGTTTCAGCTCAGCCAAGGGGCCCTCCTTGCCTGCTTCCATGGCAACAGTCCTTTGGCAGGATGTTACAGGACTGTCTGTAAAGGCTGGAGGCTTTTTTTTCATCTTCTGTTTTTTTCTTCCCATGCCTAAAAGTTCTCCGGTGATAAGAAATGCCCACATCTCTCAGCTTCCAAGTACAAAACACAAAACTCTTCGTCATTTTGCAGGAAGAGACGTGGGTTTGGCTAAATCTTGTTGGATTGCTTTTGCTCTGTGACCTTACCTTTTCCTATAGATGTGTTCCTGAAGAGCTGGGCCTGGGGAGGATTCGTGTAAATCAAATCATATTGTCAGGGAGCTATTGGAGTCGAATCCTCCAAATCAATTCCACAAACATTTATTAAGCAGTATGATTAAAGGGCCCAGAGGAAAGACTCCAGCATGGCAGATGATTTCTAGAAAGACACAAGCAGAGATCACACTGCTTGAGAAGGCAGAGGGGGATTGCGATCCAGCTTGATGGAAAGAGAATCCAACCCCCGTGAGATGACAATATTAAACTGGTGAAATATAGTGTGATGGGGAACAAAGACCCTACCCTCCAGAAGTTTCCCATCGAATAGGGAGGCCAAGTTCTGTGAACAAACAACTGTAGTTAGAACATGATAAGCACTTACTAGAAGTCAAATAGAGGGCAATGAAAGATCCAAGGAGGGCAGGGAAGGATTCTTAAAGAATGTGGCAGCTGATGTGGCCTTTAAAGGAGGAAGCAGATTTCATGATAGAGATATTTAGATAGCAGGAGTCTATGCCAGGCACTGGAGATAACAAGAGTAAAAGCAGGAAGGTGGAAGAAGAAAGGATGGGAATGGAGGAGGAATCATGACAAAATGGAAAATATACTGGACATGGAGTCCAAATCACAGAATTGAAGAGTCAAAAAGGACCTAGACAGTGATTTCTTTTAACATATACTTAAAATAGAATCCCATCTATAATAGGCCAGACAAATGATATTGATATAGATAGATATCCTCCAGATATCCCTAGAGCATTTTTCGTGAGGCCAGTATGTGCTATAGATTGCTCAGAAATAGAGTGAAAAAATTGTACTTCAGTTTGTACCCTGAGTTGTCAACTCTCTCTCTTGAGGTGGATAGCATTTTTCATCATGAGTATTTCAGAATTATCTTGGGTCGTTTTATTAATCAGAGTAGCTAAGTCTTTCACAGTTGATCATCCTCACAATATTGACTCCATCAGTTCTCTCTTTGGAGGTGGATAGCACTTTTCATCATGAGTCCTTTGGAATTGTCTTGGATCATTGTATTGTTGAGAATAGCTATCGTTCACAATTAATCATTGTGTGAAATTGCTATTACTGTGTACAATGTTCTCCTAGTTCATTTCACTTTGCATCAGTTCATGTGAGCCTTCCCAGGTTTTTCTGAAACCATCCTGCTCATCATTCCCAATACCACAGTAATATTCCATCACAATCATATACCACACCTTGTTTAGCCATTCTCCAATTGATGGGCATCCTCTCAGTTTCCAGTTCTTTGCCACCACAAAAAGAGCTGCTATAAATATTTTGTACATATGGGTCCTTTTTCTTTTTGGACAGCTTTAAGAAAGTAAAGTCACATCCAGGACTAAGCAGGTGATAGCATCAGTCTGTGGACTGTGTTCACTTCTGGGTGAACATTTTACAATGATTATTGACAAGTTTGATAGCATTTGGAGAAGGGTGATCAAAATGATGAGGGGCCTTGAAGTCATGCCGTATAAGAATTGGCTGAAGGAAATGAGATTTAGCCTGGAGAATAGAGGATTTCTAGGGGGTCCATGCAATGGAATGAAAGTTGTATTGGAGGACTTTCAGGCCTGTCAGGTGGAAGAAGGATCTGCCCTGTTCTGCTTTGGCCCCAAAGGACAGAACCAGGAGAAAGGGTTGAAATTACCAAAAGGCAGGTTTAGGCTCGATGAAAGGAAAAACTAATTAAAATTTATGGTTATCCCAAAGTGGAAGAGGCTGCTTCAGGAGATAGTAAATTTTCACTCCCTCATGGTTTTGCTAGTAAATGTTTAACACCTAGTTCTCTAGGAAAAAAAAACACAATTATATATAGAACACATTTTTAAGTTGAATCTGAATAATGAACGATTCCCCCATCACTTTCTTAAGTCTAGACAGTCCACAAAGAAATAAATCAAGACCTGATTTGTTGCCTTTGATGATTTCTGTAATTAAAAATTCTCACACTGCAAATTTAACAAAAAATTTTTAATGAATAAATAATGAATTGGAAAAAGTACAAATGCCCAAGATTATATTAGCTTTTTTAAAATTCAACTGCTATATCATAATGTTCACTTGGATTAAGTTTGCACTCCATTAAGCCCCTCCACATTTAGTTCTGTCTAGTCATGAATCTTCCATCTTGTATTCATGAAGCTAATTTTTTGTTCCAGACTCTGCCATTAAATCAATCAATTAGTCAACAAGCATTTATTAAATGCTACCAAGTGTCAGGCACGGTGCCAAGGACTGGGGATACAAAGAAAGGCAAAAAACAGTCCCTGTTCTCAAGGAGCTCACAGTCTAATGTGGAAGAAAACAACTGTGTATAAACAAGTTATAGGCAGAATAAATTGGAAATTGTCAGAGGGATCAACAGAGGGAAGGCACTAATATTTAATATTATTATTGTTATATTATGATATTGTTACTTTAACTAAATCTTGTCTTTAGCACTTGGGATACAAATAAGGAAAAAAAACACAGCCCCTGCCCTCAAGGAGCTCACATTCACATGCAATAAAAATTTTTGCTGTAGAGTTGGGCAGAGAAGGGTCTGACAAGCCCTTCTGCACAAGGTTGGATTTGAGTTCAGTTTTAAAAGAAGCCAGGAGGTGTAGATAAAGAGGAAGAGCACTCCAGGAAGGAGCCATGGGGGAATAGGGGATAGCAAATGGAAAGACCCAGAGTCAGGACATGGAGTATGATGGGCAAAGAACAGCAAGACCATTGTTACTGGATCACAGAGTATGCAAGAAGATGGAAAAGGTAGGAAGGAGCCAGGATATGAAAGGCTTGGATGTTAATCAGAGGATTTGGTATTTGCTTCTGGAAGTAATAGGCAGAAAGAACTTGGAACAAGTGTTTATTAAGTAGGGAAGTGACGTACTCAGACATGCATGCTAGGGAAATCATTTTAGCAGCTGAAGGGAAGATGGATGGGAGAGAAGCAGTGACACCAGGAAAGAGGCTATTACGGTAGTCCAAGAGTAAGGTGATGAAGGCTGCACCAGGGTGGTTGCTATACGAGTGGATATATATGAGGGATGTTGTAAAGGCAGAAAAGACAAGAGCGAGCAACAGATTGGATAGTGGAGCAAGTGCAAGTGAGGAGTCAAGGATGACACTGAGGTAACAAGTCTGGATAACTGGGAGGATGTTCACTATCTTTCCTAGCTCTGTATATCTACAGATTTTATATGCATTGCTATCTATGCCTTCATCTAAGACTTAATAAAATGATTTGCTCTGTGGAGTTGCAATTCAGTCAAAGGGCCACACTTGAGGACCTAGAGGGCCACATGTGACCTCAAGGCTAAAGGTTCCCCACTCCTGATCTAAGTTATTGAGCAAAATGTGGAAGAGAAGGGCAGCTGGAAAGCAGGAACTAGTGTGAGCTCCCCGCCAAGTCCCTCCAAAAACCTATAAAAATGGCTTTGAACCAATTCTAGAACTGCAGAACCCACAGGGTAGCAGAGGGAAGCAGGGTTCTAGCCCAGGACAGCCTGGATGGTCTTGGGGTAAGGTCTATCCTGCACGGAGCTGGGAGCAGAGGGGAGCGGAGCCCAGCATGGGCAGTGCAGACCAACCAGACCAGGAGCCGGGTGGAGCGTTCCCTAGCACCCTGAATCAGTGAGCTGCAGAAGTTACCATACTTCTCAACCCACAAACACCAAGGACAACAGAGTAGGTTAGTGGGAGAAACTGCTGGGGACTGGGATAGAGTTTGCAGTTCGGCCACCACCCCAGGGGGCAGCGGAGGTGGGGCAGCTACAGAACTACAGCTGCAGTTGCTTCTGGCCCCAGGCCCACCTGATGGGAGGAATTAAGTGGCTGATCAAAGCAGGAGGGAAGAGCCCGCTGAAGATCTAAGTCCAGTCCTGGTTGGGGGTTCTTGGGGAAGGAGGAGTGCTGATGAGGCAGAGCTGGTGCATCCTCCCAAGTGTGGAACCTAGAATTCTGAACTCTACAAGCAGTC
>JAQQSZ010003273.1:0-14493 GCA_028646595.1 Phalanger gymnotis
GTGCGTGCTGGGCTCAGCTCCACTTCACTCAACTGGGGGCTGGGAGCTCCGTGTGGGACAGACCTTACCCAGAGACCATCCAGGCTGTCCTGGGCTGGGGCCCTGCTTCCCTCTGCTACTTTGTGGGTTCTGCAGCTCTAGAATTGGTTCATAGCCATTGTTTTATAGGTTTTTGGAGGGACTTGGTGGGGAGCTCTCGCCAGTCACTGCTTCCCAGCCGCCATCTTGGCTCCGCTCCCGAGATTAAACCTCTTAAAAAGAATTCATCACATTATTTTGGTGATCAAAAATCTTCAATAGTTCCTTATTGCAAACAAGGTGATATCTAATCTTCTCAATGTGGCATTCAAGCATCTTTCTGTTGTACTTACCTCTTTAAATACTGCTACTCTCCATCATAAATGCTCTACATTCAGATAGGATATTTTACTATCCTCAGAGTAAGCTATGGTTATTCTCTTTTTGCTTTAGCTCCTCCTCATAATTGAAGTAGCTCTCCCTGTCCACCTTAGCCCATTACCACCTATCCAAATCCTTTCATTCTTCAAGGTCCATCTCAACTCTCAACTTCACAAAGCCCCCATTGATTTCCCCTAAATGACTATTTCATTGCCATTTATATCACCATATATTATCTTGTTCTGTTACTTAACTATGTCATACCTGAGTGAATACCTTGCTTCCCTAACTGTGTTGCAAACTCGTGGATAGCCAGGATCACCTTGTCTCAGATCTTTTGTGTCCCCCTTATGAGTGTGATAATTAGCTTTACTATAGCAAATAGTATTATGGGTGAAGTTATAGAATATTTTGCTGATGTTTGTGTCTGACAGGAACCAGTTGACTATATTTCAGCTGTCGTGGTGATAAATGCCTACTGCTAAGAAAGAATTGGACATGTAAGCTCTTTTATTCATAGACAGTTATCTCCTGCTGATGAAGAATATTGTAACAAACTGAACCAATATAAGTGGGTAAAGATGTTTAGAAAGAATTCAGGAAATTCCAAGGATAGGGGGAAAATCATTTAAAAGGGGTGATGAAAAGCCAGAAATATCAAAGCATTTGTAACTGGTAGAAAAACAATATGAATTATTAGTCTTCTAACTGATATATTTAAGAGAGAACAACAAATATGTCTAGTTGAAATAATTATACTGCATGAAATTCTATTGCTGTGCTATATTTTTTATTTCTAAAAGATCCCACTTTAAATATATTATAGCTTTAATATTTGTATATGACTATTGTGAATAATTTCACTTATATTTATAACTTCCATTTGTGAAGTTGCTCAATTAATAAAAAACCTATTCTGGAAAGCAACATAGAACTGTGATAGGAAGGTGCTTCAATTATCCTTGTCCTCTGGCTCAGCAATACCCCTCTTGGACAGAGGAAGAGGTCTCTTATATAACCTAAAATCATTTTTTGTGGTGTCAAAATGTAGAAACAAAAAAGAAATAAACTGTAAATAATGTTGTTAACCATTGATTCAGGAATAGCTGAACAAATTATGATATGTGAATGTGAGGGAATATTATCACATCATGAGAAACTTGGAAAGACTCATCAGGATTGATGTAGAGCTAAGTACATAGAAATGAGAGCAATATCCACAATGACAAAGAACATAAATGGAATCACGACTAAAAGATAGGAATTCAGGTGAATACAATGATTAATCTTGGCTCCAGAGGATTAATGAGGAAACATAACTCTCTTATCTGGGAAGAATGATAGAAGGCTAAAGGTCTGAAATGAAGCATATGTGTGTTCACATATAGTCAATGTGTCACTGTTTTGCTGTTGTACAAGGAAAGTTTGATGGCAAGGGTTTATTATTGGGAAGTGACTAAAAAAATCAATAAACATTTTTGTAAAGGATTTTGGCAAAACGCACAGGGAGTCTGACATTAATGAAATAGCCCTTCCATTTTTCTAAGATGCTTTCTGTTACCCATAGGTTTGCAAAATGTATCTTATGTTGCATCAAAATATAATTAGGTTTATATTTCAGAGTAATACTTTTATCCTGTTCATGGTGAACTTATTAACACATTGCCTACACTAAAGGGTACAATGCCCACACAAGACTATTTACAGCATGTCTTTCATGCTGTGATAGAAAATTATAATATATGCTTGATTTTGTTTCTCAGCATCTGTTAATTTTTTAAAGAAAACCATGAGATTTTAAAATATAAACGGGTACAAAAGTTTAGTGACTAATAGTAACGGTACCAAATTTATGCATGAGAGTCAAATGAGGGTTGGGAATACAGAGGAAAGACAGAATAAAATGATAATCCTACCCTAAAGTATTCACTGATTAGATAACATCAGTCTAAGGAAAGGAAAAACAGTTGGAGATCTTTTCCTCCAGTGAAGCTCCACAGGGCTCCCTGGGTCAAGGGCAATTTAAATATTCAAAAGCTAAGAAGAGTGATGAGCTGTGAGTACATCAAAAGGAGTGGATTCTTTTAGAAGCAATTTCAAAGGGCACCTGTGTGGTATCCTCCTCCTCCTCCTCCAGATGTAATCTCCTTGAGGGCAAGGACTGTTTTTTCTTCAGTCTTTGTATCCTTAGACCTTGCACATGCCTATTCTTAGCACTAGTCTGGATTGCTCCTGACATCTATCTCTTCCATTCTTATTCACATCAATGAAAATAGAAAAAAAATCACACTAAAATGCCAACTGGGTATGCCCCAAATTTATGTTACCTAACTCTACCAGGGCCTTTATTACATCAAGGCAATTCTTTCAAACCACTCCGGTATCTTTGCCAAGAAAACTCCACAAGAAGTCAAGAAGAGTCAGATTCAATTGAAACAAACGAGCAACAACTGCTTTCCTCTCTCACTTCTTACAGTAGCCATTTTGTCTCCTCGTCTCTCCTTCCCTCCGCTCCAACATTCCACAGCTCTTCCTCCCTCACCTTCTGAGCTGTGCACCTCTTAGTTTAAGAAAAGTCGGGTCATTTGCAATGAGTTCCCTCTTTACATCTTCTTTTCATCTTAAAACCCTTTGGCATTATGCCTCCTACTCTCTTTTCCTCCCCACCAGTTGGTCTTTCTTTTTGCCTCAATATCAAGCCCTCTCACTCAGATTGCACACTATATACTGCCTCCCCTCTAACACTTAATCTTTCCCTAGCTCCTGGTTCCTTCTCCACTACTTTCAAATATGTCATCTACTTCATCACTGATAAAAATTTCATTAGACCCTCCTATTCCCTTAATATATCTTCCTATAGCTCTCTTCCATTTCTCAGTCACTTGCCTTGGAAAAAAATAGTTGTACTTGTCCACTCTTTTTCCTCACTCCTTAATCATTTACAATTTGGTTTCTGACTTTAAAATTCACTTGAAACCATTCTCTCCCAAATATTTAATATTCATTTAGTTGCTGAATTTGATATTATTTTTTTTTAGTCGTCATCCATCTTGACCTCTTGATGCATTTAACATTCTTGATCATCCTCTCCTCCTGGATAGTCTCTTTGCTTTGTGTTTTTGTGATTCTTCTCTCTCCTAATTGTCCTCCTGCTTCTGTGACCACTCTTCAATCTCCTTTACATTATCAAGTCCCTTAAGTCTGGTTACTTGAGGATTCTCTTCTCTGCTCTATCTATACATAATCTCTTTTAATGATGTCATTAGCTCACATAGATATAAGTATCATTTCTATGCAGTCACTACAGAGCTATAATATATATCTAGTACCAGTTTCTCCCCAGAGCTTCAGTCTTATATTACTGACTGCCCACTGGTCATTTCAAAATAGATATCGCAGACTCTCCAATTCAACATATTCAAAATAAATGTCATTATCCTTTCCCCTTAAATCTATCCTCTTCCAAATTTTTCTCTCTTTTGAGGGCACTACAATTCTTTAAGTCTCCCAGTCTAGTGACTTCAGTATTAATCCTTGTCTACTCACTTTCTTTAATGCCATATACCCAATCAGTTGCTAATCCTTACCATTTTTATTTCCACAATATCGCCTCACATCTAATCCTTTCTCTCTTATATGTTACTACTGGTATTAGTTCAGTTTGGCTCTTTATTCTCTGTGTATTTCATGTAGCTTCAGGAAACCTCAGTTTCCTTATCTGTAAAATTAGAAGGTTGGGCATAGTGACTTCTGAGAGCCCTTCAAATTCTGAATCTATATTCCTATAATCTATTTTGAAATGAAAGTAAAGAAGTAGATCAATGTGTATATATATATGTATATATATATATGCATACATATGTGTATATATGTATATACTGACAGCCGATAACTCATATTTATATATCACTTCACAAAATATTTTCTTGGCGACAACAGAGTGACATAGATAGCATATTATTATCCTACTTTTCAGGTGGTGAATTTGAGTCAGTGATTAAAAAAAGCTTTTTTTTAGTTGCTTACTACATGCCAGCTACTGTGCTTAATGTTTGGAAAACACATAAAAGCGGAAAGAGTCTTTACTTTCAAAGAGTTTACATTTTTATGAAGGAAGACAAGACATAAAAGAACCTTAAAAAAACTTTCTCTATAAATAGAGAAAATAATTCAGAGGTGAATAGAGAAGAAAAGAAACATGGGAAAAGGAAATGGAAATGTTTTTTACAAATTTTTATGTGTTAAATGTCTTGGTTGCAATGTAAATAGTTGTATATGTAAATTTAAATGGTTTTTCTATTGTTTAATGTTGTCTATAATGTTGCTTATAAAAGTGACACAGAGACAAACAAGGGAAAAAAATGAACCTAAATTTATTTTTAATAGATATACAATAGCATCTTCACATGGTCATGAGAGGTAGGACTGAAACCAAGGTCTCTTGAACATTAGCCTCATGCTTTTTTCTTTAAATCACATCACTCTGTTGTTTACTAATCAATCTATCAATTTTACAGTCTTGCAATCAATCTATTTATCTAACGCTGTTCGATGTACTGCCAATGCCTGAGTACAATATCAGCTAGGAAGAACTGAGTTTGAATCCTGCCTTAGGTATTTACTGGCAATATGACCCTCCCTCCCAGTTTTTCTTTTCATCTGTAAAATGGGGCTAACAATTTCTTCTACCTCTCAGGGTGATTGGGAGGATCGAATAAGTTAACATATATGAATGTATTTGAAAACCATAATGCATCATATAAATGTTAGCTTTTACACATTATTATCATTATTTTATATTATTATCATTATTGTCACATAGTAGTAGTAGCAGTAGCAGCAACAGCAACAGCAGTAGTAAGACTACCACTATTACTACTTTGCACCTGTCCTATGTAGTTTCAACTCCATGGAACAAGATGCCCCTCCCAGGATAAACTCATCATTTCTAAATTTACCACCATATGGCTAACTCGAGTCTTATTTGAAACCACCTCCCTCAGCCTCTTCTCCCCTCCCGCAGGAGGGCTAGTGGGTGGAGTGCAAACTTCTCTGAATGGCTTCCTTTATAGAGGTCAGAAACTCAACTCACACTGTTTTGTATTTGTTGCCTTCCCTGTTTTCCACTCCTTGGAACAAGATGTCCCTATGTTAGGTACACTTAAGTGTCCCTGTCCTTTCCTACTTCCTTTTACATGTTTTCTGTCTCTTTAGTTCCTTGAGGGCAGGGCCTGTCTTCTTTTTTATTGGTTGTATCCCCAGTGCTAGAAGGCACTTAATAAATGTTTATTAGATTGGATTAACAGTAGTAGCAGTAGTAGTGGTAAGAGCAGAAAATTGCCCTCCTTTTCAAAGATTTTATAATTTGTTTGGGCAGCTAGGTGATGCAGCGGATAGAGCACTGGGCTTGAAATCAGAAAAAAAAAAACAATTCTTATGAGTTTAAATCTGACCAGAGATATTTACTGGCTGTGTGACCCTGGGCAAGTCGCCTAATCCTGTTTGCCTCAGTTTTCTCATCTGTAAAATAAGCTGGAAAAGAAATGGCAAATAATTCCAGTATCTTTGTCAAGAAAACCCCAAATAGGTTAACGAAGAGTGAGACATGACTGAAAGAACTGAACAATAACATAATCTGGTTGGCAAAATAACGAGCAACAATAAAATACCTTATTATGTGTGCTACACATAATATAAATATAAGAAATCTGGAGAGTAGTTGAAGAACGGAGGACTTTGAGTGGACTGAAAAGTATGAGAAGGATTTGGAGATGAGGCAAGACAGAATTAAGGAAAAATATAAAGAAGATGATGATAGAAGACTTTAACCACTAAATTGAGTAATTTAATCTTGATCCTAAAGACAATTAGGAGTCACTTTTGGTTATTAAGCAGCATGGCTGTATAATGAAAGATTTTTTTTAGTAATGACAGTGATGTGCATAATGAAGAGAATTGTATTTTAATTATGATGATGCTCAATATTTGCATGATGCCTTATGTTTATTAAATAGTTTTAATCATATTATGTATACACTAGAGGCGAGTCACTGGTCTCTCAGTTTATAAGCCAGCATACTGGTCCGTGATCTCTCCTTTTTCCAGTGTGAGGATAATTAATATTGGATATGTATGTATTAAGGTTGATGAGTCAAGGGACATGAGAGTATGTTTATGTCCTGAGACTTTGTGGCCATAATTTTTAAAGGTCCAGCATGATGTTTTCTTGTATCAAAAAAGTAGAAACAAAATAAATGCCTGTTGACTGAGAATGACCAAATAGTGCTATATGTATGTATAGAATGAAATTACGTATATTGTAATTGTAAGAAATTATAAAATTGTAAGAAACAATGAATATGATGAATATAGAGAATAATGGGGAGGTTTGAGTATAGTGAAGCAAAGTGAAGGAGAACCAGACAATTAACTTACATGGTGATTGCAACAATGGAAATGGAAGAAATAACAACAGAGTTGTATGTAACTAATAACAAGGTTGACCCTGAGATAAAAAGAGATTTTTAAAAAGGATACCTATCTGCCTTCTTTGCAAAGGAGGATTATGGGTGGGGAACAATGCATACAATGTTGAAATATTAGCTATATTTGCCAAACTGATTTAAGAAAATGTTCCGAGATGACTCTCTGGATATGAGAGAGAGAAAGATATATTTGAAAATGAAAACGATTAAAAAGAAAATGTTTTCACTTTTTCCAGGGCTCTCTGATCCTACTTATTAAGGAGACCTAGTGTGTGCCCAGAACTCTTCCAATTAATGTTTACCTGCTGATTATTTTTCCTTCATAATACTAAGAAAGGTCAGTATTACTTTTCTCATTCAGAGACTTTGCAATGAGTTCATTTATAAATCAATAATAATTTTATGGAGGAGAAAATTGAGACTTAGAAGTTAAGTCATGTAGTTACAAAGGGATATTAGTATTAGAATTGCGTATTCATGAATTCCTAAGCCTGGAGTCTTTTCTTCCATAAGAATTCATCTATACCTCACTCTAGCAAGTTTAATTTTCTAGAAAGCAAGTAAGGAATCTTAGGAAAAGTCTTTCATTCATTTACTGAATTCTACTTGATCACAAGCATTCTTTTGATATTTTAGGGAATATGCAATTTATTAAAATGTTGGCCATTTTCATGTCAAAGCTAACAGTTAGAAACTATGCCTCTGTTTTGTATAGTTGATCAGCCCAGTCTGCTGAGGGCCATCTTACTACGTGGTTGGTGGTGAAAGCCATACTCACGGGCATAACAGTGAAGACAAGCTGTGGTCCACTGGGCCAATTCTATTTTGGAATCATAATTCAGGTGACTTGCTGAGCAAAGAGAAAATTAGATGGTGCATAAACATTTAAGTTGATAATGATTTAAAGTGACACAGATCCCTTTATATTGGCTCTGCAAATCTTTCCCATGGTATGGAAAAGATATAGCAAAAGATTAGGAAAGATAACCAGGAAAAAATATCAATGCCAGACTCATGTACTGTTACTTTGCATATACATCCACGTTTCACTCAACTTCAGGGAGGTTTTAACCCACAGGCAATATTGAATGATAGCAACTGCTCACCCTATGTGCTCACTAAGAGTACCGGTGGAAAAATAAACTTTTAAATTGTTCTCACTACCCTTCAAGATTCAGCTTGGGTTGGCAACCTTCCAGCCCAAAGCCTTCCCTATTTCCCTTAGCTGGGGCATTGTCTCCATTCTTAAATTTCACCAGACTGCTATGTTGGATCTCTTTGCCTCTAACACACTGTACCTTATGTTATAACTCTCCTTGTCCACATTGTTTTCCTCTCTTCTGTAAGAACCTTGAGAATAGGCATGGGGTTGCTGTTGTTCTCTATCTCCTCAGAGCCTAGTATAGTGTCTTGCGCATAAAAGGCAAGTGTGTGTATGTATATATGCATATTCAGCACGCACACACACACATACATATACTTCCATTGAACTGAACGAATTCTCAAAATTCCCCTATTCTTTCATTAACAGTTCCTTTATTTCATCACAGTACCATGCCTAAAATGAGGAGTCCAAAGTGGCAAAATAGTTTTTTAAATATTTTTATTATTCCCACAGCTGTGATTTCATCCATGTAGGGAACTCCTGGTACAGAAGATTGCTCTGTGGATATAGCTTAGCAGCTTATGTGTAGCAGTTTTAAAACACATTATGGGAACTGAGAAGTTAAATGACTTGTACAGAGTCACATAGAGATAATTTATCAAAAGTAAGACTTGAATCTAGGCATTTCTATCTCCAAGACCATCCCTTTATCCCATATGCCATGTTGTCTCTCAAAAAATATTTATTAGTGTTTATTTTCCCCTGTTACTACAGGGTATTCTATAATTGTATAGGTATCTAGATTTTAGATCATCCATCTGCAAGCTGATTATGTAATATACCTGTGGCTAAGATGAGGAATATTTGTGTGAGTCCTTATTTAATGAATGCTAGTTATGAACTTGGCAAATGGTTTCTGGCACAAAAACTAAAGTTTTAAATATTTTGCTTTTGTCTAGTTTTCATTTGGTAGAAGCATTATATCCTATAACTACAAGAAAAATCACAAGACTAGAAAGACCTTGAAATGTCATCTAGTCTGATCTTGGACACTGGCACTAAAATACCCACCAGGGGCACCTAAAAGCTTGTTAAGATGGGACTAGGTTGATCAGTTCTGACATGGTTGAGGTTGTCTGAGGCTATTGTTCATGGTCTTTAAAAATAACTTTAAAACTTTACAGTCATCTGGGTGGCTTATTCCTGAGAAACTTTTTCAGTATATTTTCTAATCAGTTTCTTAATTCCTCTAATTTAAATCTTTTGAAATTTTAAACTTCATTTAGTAGAACCGGATAACAGTTATCTAATTCCTTATTATCATTTCTATGTCCCATCTCCCCCTCCCAGGCTAATTGTTTCAATCTTCCCCATTACCTCCACTCCCAGTTTTCTCCATTATGTTGCCCTCATTTATTGTGTTTGAGGGCATGTCCTAAAAGGTTTTTTTTTAATTGTTTCCCTGGATTGTGCATTTACTCGGTTTTCCCTAGTACATTACTTGGGAATATTGTGTGGCTAGAGCCCAGAGGTAGTGAACAAAGAACAGTAAGCAGAAATTTAGCTTCTGGAAGAAACAGTAAGATGCTATTTACTGACTGCTGACACTTGGATAAATTAAAACTATATAATAAGAAATTTTTAGGGAAGAACCTGTTCAAAACTGCAGGTATGCAGAGTTTAGCGGTGCGAGGACCTTGCTCTTCTCCATCCCCCTCAACTGGAAAATCCTTGTAAAACTTTTTGGCCCTGCCTTCCCAATTTAAACAATACATGCACTCATTTGTATAATATTCCACATATCTCACTCTTAGTTTATGTGAGTTGTCCTATATCTTTTTGAAATCATCTATAAGATTATTTCTTACCGGGCAATAGCTTTCTATTAAATTCATTTATTACAACACATTCAACCATCCCTTAAATGATAGGCAACATCCCTTTAGTTTCCAGTTTTTTGGTACTACAAAAAGAACTCGTCCAAATATATTTGTATATGTCGGATATTTTCCCATTTCTTTGTTCTCATAAGGGAATAAATATTAGAGACTGGGATGAGAACTCTAATTCCAAAGTCTCACTTTTTCTACTATACCACGTGTCTTCTATGTCTCTTAGCATGAAGACCTTGTCCATAAATGACACTTAATAATTTTTAATTGAATTGAGGTCTAAGCAGAGAACAGATTTTGCAAGCAGGCAAGTTACTTGCAGCATTTAGCAAATTTTCAGAAAAAAGACTATGCTTCCACATGAGACCTTAACCCCAGTCCTAACCTTTCCATACCAGAAAACATCTGGCCTAGAGAATTGTAGCCTTATAGTGGGCTTGGGGGAAAGAAAGATTGGATTTTTATTGTTGCCTTCAAATATTTGATGAGCTTTCATGTAAAAGGATTAGAATCACTTTGCTTAGGTTCAGAAAGAAGTAGACCAGTAGGCAGAAATGATTGAAGGGAGGTTTGTTATTTACCTCTAAGTGATGGAACATTAGTCTCTGAAGAATTAAAGATGAATATGGCAAATCACTCTAGTATCTTTGCCAAGAAAACCCTACATTGGGTCCCAAAGAATTGGACATGACTGAAACAACTGAATAATAACAGCAAAAATAACAGAGGGTGGTGTGTAGTGGAAGTGAGCAGGTTGCAATATTTTATGAAAAGAAATGTAGTGAAAGATGTCATCAAAGAGTATATAATGGAAAAAGAAGATGTGGTTGTTATGTAGCAAGAACAAGAGATATCTGATAAATACCCTGGTTGCTCTACTGATATCTTCAATATGTCAAGAGAAAGTAAAAAAAAAAAAAAAAGCCCTTACAGTCTGGTTGGATGCACTCTGGTAAACTTATGAGAATACATTGATAAGAATTGCATGGTGTGGGCAAACATCAGAGCAGAGGATCATAGCTCTTAGGCTGGAAGGGACCACAGAGGTCATCCAACTCCCTTATTTGACAGAAAAGGAAATTGAACCCCAGAGAGATTTGGCCAAGGTCACACATTTAGATGGTGATCTGCATCTTGGGGGAAATAACCACATCAGCAAGATGACAGAGCTATTTCAGTATTTAGCATGCTCAAGGGAGAAGTCAGATCAAAGGATTGATAGGACTGGGTTTGTGGTGGATAGGATGATGAAAATGAATGAGAGTGAAAAGGCTAAATTACTCAACTTTTATTCTATCTCAGTTTCCTCTGGCAAGAAGAAACATATTTATATTCAAAAGGATAGAACAAAAATTATTAGTCAAGTATGTAAACCAAAGATATGTGAGAAGACTAGTGTAAACAGCTAGCTGTTTTCAATGAGTTTAGATCACCTAGCCTATATGAACTATATCACAGAACACTGAAAAAAGTGAATAGACATGGCTGCTGAAAGACTGTCAGAGATTTTTCAAAAGTTTTAAGATGGTCCCGTGATCACTAGACCTGCTCGAAGCCCACCATCCACCACTGCCAACAAATAATCAACTGACACTGACAGTCAGGTAATCTCCGAAACCCAGAAATGTAAAGCCCTCTAATATGGCCACAGTCTGTCACCCATAGCCATATTTCAGAGAAGTAGTTCTTATGAACATGAGAGCTGAAAACTACCTTTAGAGGTGCTTTAGAGCCCCCATTTCCCCATTCAAGATATTGAAGGCAAGAAAAGAACATTCTCATCACCAAAGTCTTCAGCACTGCCAGATGGTTGAACAATAGAAATGAAGATGGCTTTATCAGTGGAAATGGAATCAACAAGATCCATTGACATATGCTTTGCTGGTGCACCATAAGGACCATAGATGCTTTTCCATGTGACTTGCTGCTGAAACTTCCTAAATCTTTTGTGTCCACATTAGAATGTGAAATCTTTGAAGTGATGGACTGTTTTGCTTTTCTATTTGCATTTATACCACTTGGCATTATGTTTTTTATATATTGTAAGCACTACTTTTTTATTCATTCATTTTTGGAGAATTGGGTATAGAGCTAGAGAAAGACAAGTGCTGCCTCAATTCTCAAAAAAGTGAAGAAAATAGAACCTTCAAATTATAGGCCAATGTATTCAACCAATTTCTGGAAAAAATAAGGAAAATGTTATCAAATGACTTGTTAGTGATAAGCAATTAATCAGTCAATGAACATTTAATAAGCACCTACCATGTTCTAACTACTGGGAGGAAAACTATGAACACCCAAACCTATTTGGTTTCATCAAGAGCAGGTCGTATCTGACTAAATTATTTTCCTTTTTTTATTTGAATGAGTTAATAGTTTCATAGATCAGGAGAAATTTGTATAGACAGTTTAACCAAGATTTTAGAAAAAAATATTCAAAATCTCCATGCTATTGTGGACAAGGTAGAGAGACATGGGTCTGACAATGGTAAAGTTAGGGGAATTTAGATCTGATTGAATGGCTTGACCCAAATGTAGGTTAGACACTAATGCCTTTATTTTAACTTTAGAAGGAAGTCTCCAGTGGAGTGATCCTGGGTTTAGTGCTTGACACTCTGTTGGTTGACATTTTAATTAAGAGACTTGGGTGAAGGCATAGATGACTTGGTTACCAGATCTACAGATGACACCTGGCTGGAATAAAGAGCTAAAACATTGAATGACAGAGTCATAGTTCAGAAGTTATGGATAGCCTAATAAGGTGAAATTTGATATCTAAGTTTTAAACTTGTGTTTAAGAAGTCAACTATATAAATACAAGATAGGGGATTCAAATTGAAAAATTGTTTGAAAATTTGTTGAGAAAAAACAACATAAAAATACAGTACATGATTAAATAAAAATGGTTAAGTGGAGGAGGATAAAAAATTAAAGCAATCAAAAAGCATTTTACTCAGAACCATTAAAGTGACAATACCAAATTGTTAGCCTTAGATCACCTCTGGACTGCTGGGTTTAGTTCTTGGTGGTATATTTTAGCACAAATATTGAGAATAGCTAGAGAAGAGTAACAAGAATGGACAAAGAAATGAACAAACTACATTGGGGAAAGGTTGAAGGGCCTAGAGGTGTCTAATTTGAAGAAGATAATTTGGGTATGCCTGATAGCAATCAAGTATATTAAAGGGTTTTGTGTATTAAAGGAATTATACTTTTTTGTGCCTGATCAGAGGAGGATGGTAGAAGTTTCAGGGGAAATTTAGGCTTGATATTAGGATTTTTTTACTCGAAGAGCTAATCTGAAAATAGTATGACTCACTCATGAGGGGCTAGGTTTCCTATCACTGGAGTGCAACCAGATAAAGGTTGGAAGAACAATTGTTAGGGTTATTGCAGAAAGGATTCCTGTTCAGATTCAGGCAGGACTAATGGTTTATAAGGTCCCTTTCAACTTGGAGACAACATGATTCTGTGAACTGCTTTTAAAAAAATCTAATAGTGATGATTGGCTTTATTCATTTAGCATACAATTGCTACCTCCACATTAAAGGCACTATGCTAGGTGCTAACGATTTGGAAAACAATTCCTGCCTTTAAATAGCTTATCCATTCTACAACTGTCAAAAAATCATTGAATGTAAAACTATACATACAATTTATTTGCACTTGTTCAGAAAATGTACTTTTAATTTTGACAAAATAGCCAAAATATCCTGCTTACTTCAATATCCTCGACTGTTCTCTTTTTCTTTATAATTTTGTTATAAGCAAAATTCTCCATAGATCAGAGCCAAGATGGTGAAGTACACATAGGGACTTACCTGAGCTCTCCCAAATTGCCCTTCAAAAAACTTTAAAATAATGCCTCAAAATGAATTCTTGAGTGGTAGAACCAACAATAGGACAGAATGAAACAATTTTCAACCCAAAACAACTTAGAAGGCAAACAAGAAGTCTGTCTCACTGGGATGAGAGTGAAGTGCAGTCTGGCAAGAGGTACCACCATGGCAAGCCACCAGCGGAAGACTAGGCCCCAGCAAGCCAGCACAGGCTTTGGTAGGGAGGCGGGATAACTGAATAAGTTGAAGCAACTTCTGGTACTGTAAGCCCAGATACAGTAAGGTTGCTGGACAACTGATCAGAAGGAAATTACTAGGGACACTTTGATAACACTAATGTAGGACTCTGTTGCATTGCCCACACAGAGATCCAGGTCATAAACCCAGAGTGAGGAAAAGCACTAGCACAGTAGCTTGCAGCCCTAGGGGAGCTGGGACTCTGGTCACACTTCCAGGGCAATAAAGAGAGCTTGAGGTCACTTACAAAGCAAAACACAGGCCAGGAGAGTAGTGAAAACACCTCTCTTTAGATTATACAACCTTAGAAGAACTAAAAACTTACAAGTCTCCAGAATTAGCTCTGAGAACAGCAGAGTAAAAAACATGAAGTTTGGGATAGGGTCTCAACCATTCCAGGAACAGAGTCCAATTTTAATATAAGGTTGAAAGACAAGAAATAGGTGGGGAAATGGACAAACAACAAAAAGGAACCTGAGCATTGAAAGTTACTATGGTGACAAGGAAGACCAAAATACAAACTCAGAAAAGGACAA
>JAQQSZ010003274.1:0-14493 GCA_028646595.1 Phalanger gymnotis
TTTCATTATGTTTATTATTTGCCTGGTTTGTATTTTATGTGTATATGTATATGTGTATATATACATAAAAATATGTGTATGTGTCTATCTATATGCAATACATGTACTCGTATGAATATAGATATAACATATGCACATATCTATTACTCTAAATATTATTTGTCAAGGAGATATGATTTTCAGTTCAAGCTAAACTTCTAATCACAGTTTATCATTGCAAAGAAAGACCCCAAGTTTTATACTGAAGGCTTGAATCTTTTCCTATCAAGTGAAATTCAATCATCAGCACACATATTAAGTAACAAAGAAACGTATTTATTCAATTGTAAAATAGAAATCACAGGAAGTATGCATAAGAGAATATGTAACACATGATCCAGAATGAATGTGTTTGTTCTACTAGAAGCATGATAAATTGACTCAGTCAATTGAGAGAGTCCTAGATCTTACCCCACAGAGAAGATCCCTAAATCTCTAGCATTGCAAGGTAGGGATAGAGACATGATGGAGACTAGCAGCTCTTTTCAAGTTGTCTTCCTCCTAGAGTCTTTTATTCCAGCAACCTTAGGTGGGATGGGTAGCTTCCACATTCTCTCTTGAAGTGAAAGAGAAACATACCCAAAGTGACTACAGAACCCAGAAAGACAGAAGATCCTGATGAAAACTCAATTTTCCCTTTTCTCACTTCCCATTTTTGTCAATTCCTTCCCTCGTGTAAGCATGGACATTAATCTCAACAGTGGAGGAGAGAGTCCTATAACAATGGACTTTGGGACTTAGATTACATTCCCCAAATGTGGAAACTGATTTAATGTAAGTTTGAGGGAGAATGAAGAGTATTGAGTGATTCTAAGTTTGTTAACCTAGGTGATAGATGTTAAGAATAACGGTGATTCATTTATAGACAGAGGGAAGCCAAAGAAGAGTGGAAAGGGTTTTATGGGGGTGGGAATTAGGTAATGTGTTCTGCCATTAACTTGATTTTAAAGGCCTGGGAAACATACCGGTGGAAATATCCAAAAGTCAGTTACTTGGTGACATGAGATTAGAGTTCAAAAGAGAGATTAGGGTTTGGTTTGTAGCCATGTGTCATTCATGTAGAGATGATAACTAAACACATAGAAACAAATGACATCACAGAGAAGATGAAGAAAGAGATGAGACAAAGCCTCAGGACAAAATCTTGGAGTGAGGACATTGACAATAATCTAGATCTAACATTATTTATGTGAAACTATTTTGTAATCATGTTCATATAGTTTCTGAGTTTCTCTTGGCATGTAGACTCCCAAACATTATATGCTGTCTTTAGTTATTTTAAGTTCAATTTCTCTTTCTATCTCTTGTGCTGGGCTTTGTTGGTAGTATATAAAATACTGATAGTTTACATGGGTTTATTTTATATCCTGTCACTTTGATTAAGTTAATTGTTTAAAGTAGTGTTCTTTTATTGATTCTCTAGGATTCTCTAAGTATAGCATTTTTTTTTGGTTTCATGGTGTATTGTGGGGTTTCCTCAAAAGAACTCACAGAATCAGACCATCTTCAATCAAAGGAAAGGCATTTATTGAAAGCGATGCCTCTTAGGAAGTGGGCTGAGAGGAAGATGGGGAATTTTATAGGGCAAAAGATGCAATTACAGCATTGCAGAATATAAGAATATTAAACTATAGGAGACGTTTGTTAAGGGGTTGAGTAATAGGAAAGGAGCTCTAGAATTCATGGAACTGCACGTTCAGTTATCCACTATTCATATAGAAAAGTGCTTATGTGGGGCCACGTTTATATGATAATGATACCATAATAAGCCCCTCTACATCAAAAGTTAACCAGAAGGATAGCTTTTGTTATTACTGCACAGGTGTATATTTAGGGTAAGTCCCTTCTATTGATTTGGGGTCCATGTCCTGATTGGGAATCCTGGTGGTGCTGCTTTCTAATTGGCTGGATAATGTTGTCCTGTCTGAAATTAAATGGATGTGGCTATAGTAGAGGGCATGGACACATCTGCTGTTTCTGTGAGAAATATGAGAATTGAGGCAGTGGCTTGCTAGAGGCAGTGAGTAGAATTCTATCACATGAACACACCTACTGTTCTAGTGAGGCAGTGAGGAAATTAGGATATTGAGTCTGGGGGTCTGAGCTGTGGTTAAAGCCAGATTATGTGATCAAATCAGGACATGCCTGCTGTTCAGCGATGCCCATAAGGAAATTAGAATATTGGGACTGGGGCAGATATTCATTAGGATTCCATTAATGTCATTTGCAAAGAGTGATGGTTTTGTTTCCTCATTGCTTATTTTAACTCCTTCAATTTCTTTTTTTCTTCTCTTATTGCTAAAGCTAATATTTCTAGTACAATATTGAATAACAGTGGTGATAATGGGCATACTTGTTTCACCCCTGACCTTACTGGAAATTCTTCTAGCTTATCCCCATTATGTATAATGTTTGCTGATGGTTTTAGATAGATACTTGTTATCATTTTAAGGAAAACTTCATTTATTCCTATGCTCTCCAGTGTTTTAATATGAATAAGTGATGTATTTTGTCAAAAGTTTTTTCTGCAAACAGTCATATGATCTCTGTTAGTTTTGTTATTGATATGGTCAATTATGTTGATAGTTTTCCTAATATTGAACCAGTCCTACATTACTGGTATAAATCCCACCTGGTCATAGTACATTATTCTCATCATAAGTTGTGGTAATCTCTTTGCTAAAATCTTGTTTAAAATTTTTACACCTATATTCATTGGGGAAATTGGTCTATAATTTTATTTCTATGTGTTTGACCTTCCTGGTTTAGGCATTAGCACCATATTTGTGTCATAAAAGGAATTTAGTAGGACTTCTTGCTTACTTTTTCTAAATAGTTTATATAGTATTAGAATTAGTTGTTCTTTAAATGTTTGGTAGAATTCACTTCTAAATCCATCTGTCCCTGGAGATTTTTTCTTAGGGATTTCATTGATCATTTGTTTATTTTTTTTTCTCAAATGGGGCAATTTAAGTATTTTATTTCTTGTTCTTTTAATCTGGGCAATTTATGTTTTTACAAATATTCACCAATTTTACTTAGTTTTATTAGCATACAGTTGGGTTAACTAGCTCCTAATTATTTCTTTGATGTTTTCTTCAGACGTGACGAATTCACCCTTTTCATTTTTGATACCAGTGATTTGGTTTTCTTCTTTTTTTTTAAATCAAATTGACCAAAAATTTAGATATTTCATGGGCTTTTCATAAAACCAGCTCTTAGTTTTGTTTATTAGTTTAATAGCTTTCTTAATTTTAATTTTTATTAATCTCATCTTTGATTTCAGAATATCTAACTTGGTATTCAATCGAGAATATTTAATTTGTTCTTTTTCTACCTTTTTTACTTGTACACCCAATTCATTGTCTCTTTTTTCTCTATTTTATCCATGTAAACATTTAGAGATATAAATTTTCCTTAAGTACTGCTTTTCCCCTATCCCATAAATTTAGATATGTTGTTTCATTATTGTCATTCTCCTTAATGATAGTATCAATTGTATCTATGATTCATTGTTTGACCCATTCATTCTTTAGTATTGGGCTATTTAGTTTCCAGTGTTGAACCTATATTTCCTTGGCCCTATATTTCAAGTAACTTTTATTGCATCACGATCTGAAAAGGATTCATTTAATACTTTTGCCTTTCTGTGTTTGACTGTGGTGTTTTTGTGCCCTAATGCATGGTTAATTTTTGTGTAGGTACCATATACCACTGAAAAAAGAATATATTCTTTTCTATCCCCATTTAGTTTTCTCCAGAGGTCTATCATATATAACTTTTCTAAAACTATATTCACTTCCTTGTTATAATCTGAAAAAAGAAAAAAAAAACAAAGTTTGGTCAAACAGTAGGAAAAGTATGAAAGCAATGTCATGATGCGTAGGAGAGGACAGGGCAATAAGGAATAGAGGCAGACAACAGTGGTAACCCATCAGAGAACCAGAAGAATAAGGATTGAGAAAAATTCCCTGCATTTAGCAATAGGGAATATTGGTAACAAAAGAGAGATTACTTCATTCGAGTGGTTGTTTGAGTGCCTTGTGCATGTGTGCATGTGTGTGTGTACGTGTGTGTGTGTACATGTGTGTGACTGAGTTTTTCCCAAGAATTTGGATACTTATCTAAGGTGATGGTAAAATGAAGGATTTTTTTAAGGATTTGGGAAGACCTGGTCAATTTTATAGACAGCAGAAGAGGAGTCAGCTAATAAGGATTTAAAATTAGAGATGGTCACAGAGAAGGGACAAGCTTCCAGAGGAGAAAAGAAGGGGAGAAGTAGAGATTAATGACAAAAATCTTGAGGCTAGCCTAGGGTTGGTCAAAAAGCAACCTCTTCCTGAGAAGCCAGAGCAAATGAGGAAAGATGATGGAGTGATATAGAAGTTGGTTCCAATGTAGAATAGGAGAAAATTAGTGGTAGGTGGTCTCTAATTCATCTGTAAAATCTGACATGTGGTCCTTTGATATAGGAGGCTGGCATAGGGAATTTGAGGAAAGAAGAGATAACCTGGGAAAAGAGGCTTAATTGAGTGGAATAGAAAATAAAGAATAAAAAGACTGATGAAAGGCCACAATTAAGACAAGAAAAAACTTTAATTTCTGATGAAAAAATCAGTATAATTGCATGCCTTCCAAATTTTTTTTAAGTACCGTGGAAAAAAAATGTGCAGAAGGTGAATGTTAGCAGAAAGTCAGAATTGGGTTTAACAAGTTATGAGCACATGGAATTCAAGAATAGGAGGCTCTATAGTGGTAAACCAGAAACATTGGTATCTCAAATTCAGATATGACTATTTAATTATTTGTTTGTTTGTTTGCACATTATTTTCCTCCATCTGATATGAGCTTAGTGTCAGGAAATATTATATGTTTTGAGTTTTTGTATTGTTTTGTTTTGTTATATCTTTGAACCTCCAGCATTCTGCACAATTCCTGGCACTTGAAAACACGTTTAACAAAATTTTGTCAAATTTATTTGGAAATGGTCAAGTCTGAGAAAGTGCTAACATGAGATCATGGATGATACATAGGGAAATTTAGTCAATTTCTTATCTTTACCTTTTTTTCTACCCTCCTCCATCCCAATGAATTACCTTCCAAAAAAGATCCCGGGACTAAATATAGCCTCTGAAAAAGCTTGAAACTGTATGGGAGTTAAAATGACTATTTTGCATATTCAGTGTGACTATGTAATTTAGTTTCCATTGTGTTTGCATTTTATCCTGTGGGATGATTTTTTAAATGTATGTATGGAATAATGTATAAAATCTGCATACCTATGTGGAAATATATGCATGCAGTACCATTTGACAAGATGTTTTGCATTAATCTTGTGTAAAAGCTTATGTTTTTTGCTAAGTGTTATCCTTTTACACCTTGAACATGGATGCCATGGACAAATCATAATAGATAAATGCCTCAATGACTATTTTTAAATATTACCTTTAAACTTTTTTTTTGCATTCAGCTTGATTCAAAGAAATAACTTCCATGAGAGATCAATGGTGTCTTTCTATGCAATCCACAATTTAAAAAAAATACTAACTTTTTGTCCTCTTTTTGTGGAAGGTTGTCCTGTAATTGAATCTGTATGGATAAAGTCCTATGTGGAAAGTACTTCAGCCAAGACACATCTTTTATCTAGAGTTATTTTGCCAACAAGCATCAAAATCCTAATTGTTCTACTCACAGTCAAACCAGTAGTCTTATTAGTCAGGAAGTGAACACAGATGATCCAGCCTCTAAGGACACTTAATTAGCTGCTCTACCACAGTGTTTTCAGCCCAGATATTACCAAGAATAAAATAGAACTTTTAAATGAGAAGCAGCAGAACAAGCCATTTTTTAGTTACCTAGTTGCAATCTGTTCCCTATGACTTATTTAGAATGTATAATACTCAAACATAAAGACTTAGTTTCCTGGTGTTATTTCCTTTTATACTGGGCTGAACCAAATACCACTATACCCAATTTCTGTTTTAATCATATTTGGAGTAAAGAGAGCTTAAAAGTTAGGAAGAGAGTGGTGATGATAGCATGTTCATTCTGCTGGAAGAGATAGGAGGTGATTGAATCAAGGGTGTCCATAGAGAGATTGACCTTGGCAAGGTGAAAGACTACCTCTTCACTAGAGATTGTAAAAAAGGATAAGATGTTTGTGGATTATATTAGAGGGATGTGAGGTGTGAGGGGGGCAGATGAGAGGAACTTTTGAAAATGGTATTAATTTTTAGTGAAGTATGAGCTGCATTTATGTACATACAACAAAGATTGCTCCCCCACCCCCAATGCAAGTTCACCAAAGACAATTTCCTCCTTTCCCTGCAGAAATGGAGACTTTGGGTCTGATATCTTTATTATATTGCTAAACAGAGTTGCAACATTGTTTAGTTTTGTCTTTCTTTTTTAAACTTATTTTGTTATAAGAGGTATCTTGTTAAATAGGAAAAAGAGATAGCAATTTTTGGAAAAATATTGGATAAAAACAAAAGTATCAATAAAAAAATTTCTTTCTCAAAGTAGAACTCATGATCTTATGTGAGAAATATATAATCAGAGAATGAGTTTGGGACAGTTAGCTTCCATCAGCATTTTTAAATGAGTACTAAACTCATATGGTGACATCGTAAAAATTCCATGCTAGTAATCTCAGTTAAGTACCTGTGTCAAGGATGAATTCCAGTGGGAGATACTGGAGGCAGAAAGATCACTAAGGAAGATATTGAAAAAGTCTAGATGAGTGGTTCTTAACATGGGGGTCCATAGTCCCAATGATAAATTTGATTGATTCCAAAGGGACCTCTAAACATGGATGAGAAAAACATACCAGTTGTGTGATCCTAGGCAAGTTACTTAACCCTGTTGCCTCCATTATCTCTTCCCTAAAATTAGCTGAAGAAGGAAATTCCAAATCACTCTTGTATCTTAGCCAAGTAAACCCTAGCATGGATTATGAAGAATGAGGCACTACTGACAAAATGACTAAACAGCAACAACAAACTGAAATTTTGCATTTATTCCAATTATTTATAAATTACATTCTGAGAAAGGGTCCATACACTTCAGTAGAGTATCAAATGGTTCCCTGACAGACATATGTAAAAAAGTAAAGATCTGCAGGTCTATGGGATGGCTACCTGGAGGAATAATCAATAAAACTTGGCAAATGTTTATTCATGGGGACAAGTGAGAGTAATAAATAGGAGAATACCACCAAACTCACAGGTTTATTATAAGGATCGAATCAGATAATTTTTTGTAGTAAGTGCTTTATATGGTGCCTGGCACATAGTAGGCACTATATAAATACTTATTCCCTTCTCCTTCCCCCTACAACTCTTGTACCTATTTGATTGGAAGAATAGTGCCCTAGGAATCTGTTATACAGGATATAGAACTAGGAAAGTTAAGAGGACTGGGTAGCTTAGGGGAAAAATAATGAGTTCTGCTTTGAAAAGTTAAGTTGGAGATGCTTCTGGAATCTCTATGTGGACATGTAGAATAGGCAGTTGGAAATGTATGTCCTAAGTTAAGGAGAGCTGACAGTTGTATATATAGATTTGGGAGTTATATACATAGAGATGATAGCTTAATTTATCTATACTGATGAGATCACCAAGATGCATAAAGACACAGAACAATCTTTGAGAAACTCAACTAACATTCCGAAGCATTTACTACGTGGTAAGTGATGGGGACAAAAAGAAAGGCCGAAACCATTCATTCACCCAGTAATCTCATGGTCTATTGAGGAAGACAACATACAAACAAACATTTAGAAACAAGATATATTCAGAATCATTTGGAGATAAGTCTCAGAAGGAAGGCACTAAAATTAAGGAAGACTAAGAGAAGTTTATTGCATAATGTATGACTTTGACTGAGACTTGGAAAAAATAGGAAGGGATTCTCAGAAGCAGTGAGATATATCCCGAGACTATATACACTCTTTCTGAGTAGGAGTTGAGTGATTGTCTTGAAAAGACTGAAAAAATGTTCAGACAGATAAAAGAAGAGATGCAAAACAGAGGTCATGGTAATCCAGAGGACAGAGTATCCAGAGAGAATAGTCTACAGTGTTACACACTAAAGAGAGGTTGAAAAGGTTGAGAACTCAGAAAAATCTGTTGGATTTCTCTTTATGAGAGTAGTTCTGATTGCAGGTTGTGGTTGACTGCCACAAAGCTTGAAATCTAAGACAAGGAATTATTCTATATAGTATGAAGAGAGTCTAAGTGATGTTTGAATAAATTAATATGTAAGTTGCTGTAAGTTATCAGAGAACTAGAACTATTAAATGTTTACAACAATATATGATAAAGATTATAAATTATGATCAAATGGGATTTTTACCAGGATGCAGGGATGATTTAACATAAGGAAAAATATTAAAATAATTGGTTACATCAATAATAAAAATTTTTAAGCTTTTGATGAATTTCAACACTCATTTCTATTAAAAACACCTAAAAGCATTGCTATGAATGGATTTTTCCTTAATTTGGTTTAAAAAAAGACCATTTATCAAAAACATTAGCAAGCATTATTGGTAATGGATATAAACAAGAAGCCTTCCCAGTAAGATCAGGTGTGAAACAATGGTGCATATTGTCACCAATGTTATTCAATATTGCATTGGAAGTCATACGTGAAGAAAAAGAAATACAAAGAATCAGAATAGGAAATGAGTTCATAAGATTATCTCTTTCTGCAGATGACATAATCTTGAAAATCACAGACAACTAAAAAGTTAGCTAAATAATTGATAATTTTAACAAAGTAGCAGTATATAAAGGATATCTACATAAATCTTCTGCATTCCTATATATCACAAACAAAACTGCAAGAAGAGATAGCAAAAAATACCCCATTTAAAATAACTTTACATATTATAAAATATCTAAGAGTACATTTTCCAAAACAAATCCAGTAATTGTATGAACACAATTACAAAAAAAAATTCATAGAAATAAAATGACATTTAAATAATTGAGAGATATTAATTGTTTATGGGTAGGCAGGGCCAATATAGTAAAAATAAAAATTTTACCCAAATAATTTGTATATTTAATATCATTCCAATTAACTTGCCCAAAATTTACTGAATTAAAAAATAATTAAATAGTTTTGATAAAAAAAATCAAGAATATCAAAAGAAATAATAGAAAAATAAGGATAAAAGAAGGAGGTTAAGCAGTACCAGATCTTAAGCTCTATATAAGACAGTAATTACCAAAACTATCTGGTACTAAGAAATAGAAAGATAGATCAATGGAATAGAGTAGACACACAATTACAGCAGCAAACAAACACAAGAACCTTAAATGACAAGTGTAAGGACTTAAGATTTTGGAAGAAGAATTCATTATTTGCTAAAAAAAATACTAGGAAAACTAGAAAGCAGTATGGCACACACTGTATATTAACCAATATCTCACAATATTTAACAGAATAAGGTCAAAATGGACATGTAACTTAGACATAGAAATTTTACAAGAAAATTAGAACATGGAAAATATTACTAATTAGACTTGTGGATAGGTGAACAATTTGAGTAAACAAGAAATAAAGAGCAAAGTTAGGTGTAAAAAAATGGTAATTTTCAATTATATTAAATTGAAAAGTTTTATGCAAATAAGACAAATATAGCCAAGAAAAGAAGGAAAACAGAAAATTTGAAAATTTTATAGAAAGTTTCTCAGATAAAGACGTCATAGCTAAAATATATAAAGAACTTTGTCAAATCCATAAGACTATGAGTCATTCAATAATTGATAAATGGTCAAAGAATATGAACAGGCAGCTTTCCAATGAATAATTCCAATTTCTAGTCATATGAAAAAAGTACTTTAAATCATTTTTGATTAGAGAAATGCAGATTGAAATAACCTTGAGATATCGTTTTACACCTATCAGATTAGCTAAAAATGATAGAAGGGGTAGGTGACAAATGTTGAAGACAATGTGAAAAAATGGGGACACATTCATTTTTGGTGGAATTCTGAAATGATGTAACCATTTTGGAGAGCTATGTGATATTATGACCAAAGAGTTATTTAACAATCGATACACTATAACCCAGAAATATCACTACTTAGTCCATTCCCAAAGTTGATTAGGTAAAAATAAAAGTAACCAATATATTCTAAAATGTTTATAGCAGCTTTCTTTGTAGTGGCAAAAAAAAAAAGAAATTTACATGATTTTGTTGTATATTTGAAAGGTACAGAAGTGGTGCATAGTAGATTTGCAGTTTCATGTCAAACCATCTTTTATTTATCTTATTGTGTTACAGACATACTTGTTTATTCCACAAATTAAAAATAAAATTTAAAAAAATAACTAGGGGAAAGATTGTAGCTCAGTTGATGACTCTTCTCTGAAGGATTTATCAGAGAACATATTTTTGGAAAACATGCATGAATTGTAGTTTGCCTCATTAAGGAGAATACCAATAATGAAATCTCAGATTGTCCTTGAAAGAAGCTCATTTCTTCTTTTTTTAGGTGAAAGGAAAAGGCTTTCATTTTAAGAAAAAATTAACTTCATTTATAGGATTGCTAGCATGTTAATATTGGAAAACTTGGAGAAGGGTCTATATTTCATATATAGATAATTGCAAGAGTGTCTTTGATGGTATTTCTTGGAAAGACAAGGCAACATATGAGGATGATGGTGATGATAATAGTGAAAATAATAGCAATATAATACTAGAATGCAGGGGAATTTGAGTGAAAATGAGCACATCACATAAGGATAACCATTAATAAAATTACATTGTTACTCACAAGGTGAAGAAAAGGAAAAAAGAAGAAAATAGAAACAAAAGATTCCTTGTGTGGTCTCTGTTGCTCACCATGGGCAGCACATGGGGGAAGGGAAAATTAACTAGATCCTAGTGGAAGTCTCAGAGCCATTCTAGACACAAACATATAGTTTAGACAATCAAAAGACATCAATACCCTTTTGCTTTGTCATCCATTAGGGAATATGTTAGTAGCCAAGACTAAAATTTTCCAAAATTCCTAAAAAAGGATGAATGGCAAGGGTAGGAAGAACTTAAGTCTATTTATATCATCCAACAAGATATTGGGAAGAGGTGTGGTTAATGCCCAGTCACTCTGTTTAATAACTTTAGTATATATGCATACTGCAGAGCAAAGGCTGTATCAAAATATTTTTCAATGGTTCGCAAAGGCTCAGTTCGAAATCTTAAGTATCTAAGATTTTATTAATGTGCTACAATTACTTCTTACACAGATTCTTGACACATCTTTCCCCATGTCTTTTTCATGAGTTATTCTGACTAACAATTTTGATCATCTGGTCATCAGTCTCCCAAGAATAAGATTTTCCACCCCAACTGGGAACAGCAGAGGAACCCAGCTAGCTCACCAGTCTGGGAGAGGTCTTGGAGAGTGCTGGGATCATGAAATGCCAGAGCAGCAGCAGGCCCAGGGCAGAAGTACTTCTCTTATTTTTTTGGCCCTTTTCAGTTTATTACACGAATGAGTTACACTAGTCCAAGTTAAACAGCGGACCCCAAATGGTTACATTATACAAGCTGTGAGGTTTTTAAACTTGTGACAAGGGACAGAAAGGAATTTTTCTACTCATTGCAAGGAAATCCTCACTTAAGCTTCAGTGAGCCACAAGCACTTAAAACCCGTGAACCTTCAGCTGCTCGTCCTTAGCCAGTCCAATCTCCACTAGAACTGGCATATGTTCTTGTGTTGGTCACCCTGTAGCTTAATTACTTCTCCATATTCTGGATGCTCAATTACAGTACCATTGCAGGCAAATTTCTTCTTGAATGCCTTCACTAGTTTCTTTTTATCATAATCATCAGCGATCCCCTGGGCAGTAGTGAGGGTCTTCCTGCCATTTCTCTGTTGAATTCTTATATGGATATAATCCTCAGTCCCAGCAGGAAGCAGGTCATCACCCTTAATTACATCAGCAAAGGGGTCGAAAGAGTGGAAGTTCTGGATAGCGGACATACGATATGATTCCTTTTCCTTGATGAAAACGGCCTGCGGAAGGCAGTGGCAGGAGAAGGCGGGCGGGGGGGGGGGGAGCCTCGGGAGGCGAGGGGGCTCGAAGGTGAGGCTGCTGAGTCCTCGGTGGCGGCTCAGTGACTGGGGCCAGAAGTACCTCTTACAAGAGTGATTGATCTCCAAGCCTCTCAGCCCAGGACAGGAGTCTGTCAGTGCTATGTGAGAAAACAGCACAGAGCCTGTGGCCCTGGGAGCAGCCTCCAGCCCACAGTCTAAAGGTTTGAAACTGTCCTTCTTGAATTTCTGAGAGCCATGATGACCAGGTAAAATGGCTCTCATCCCTGCCTTCTTCGCCTAGATAATACTCCTTCAGGAGAAACCCTTAAATAGAGGAGCCAGAAGTGGGGCTTCAGTAGCATTTTAGCCAGATAAGTTGGGGAGAGGGCCCTTGTTGTGGTGGCCAAAGAAGACTAAAGCATGAAGAGAGGTGTCCCAGAAGATCCCACCTCAGCAGAACAGCAAGAGTTGCTGAACCCCAGGGAAGTGGAGCAAGCAATCATCAACACCAGGATCCCAAATGTGCCTTCACATAGCCAGGGGAAGTGAAAGACACCAGCACAGACAACAGAGAGGACCATCCATGCTGTAGCCACAGGGGAAGAGGAGACTTCCACCAGCCAGACCACCCCTCCCCCACACTTCACAAAACCAGAAGCCATAGCACACAAAGCCAATGAGTCCTAGAAGCAGAGATCCACTTTAGAAGGCAGGGGAAAAAAAAAAAACCAAATACCATGGAAAAACAGACTAGAAAGCCAAAGTCTATGGATTTCTTTTATGGAGACAGGGAAGATGAAAATACCAATTCAGAAGAGGACAGCATGTATGTTATACCCACATCTGAAACCTCAAAAGTGAATTTGAATTGGTCTCCAACCCAAAAAGCATTCCTGGAAGAACTCAAGGAGGACTTTAAAAACCAAATTAGAGAGGTAAAAGAAAAAATAGGAAAAAATTCACTGATGTGAACAAATATTTAAAAAGTAAAATTGGCGAAATGGTTAAGGAGGTGCAGAATATAAATGGAAAAAAATGTCCCATTGAAAAGTAAAATTAACCAAATGGAAAAGGAAGTAGAAAAGCTAAATAAAGATAACAGTACATTAAAAATTAGAATTGAGCAAGTAGAAGCTAATGACTCTATGCGACATCAAGAATCAGTCAAACAACATTTAAAGAATGAAAAATTAGAGGAAAACATGAAATATCTGATTGGAAAAACAACTAACTTGGAAAATAGATCCAGAAGAGATAATTTAAGAATTATTGGTCTACCTGAATCCATGATGAAAAAAAGAGTTTGGACAGTATCTTCAAAGAAACGTGAAGGAAAATGGCTCTGAGGTCCTGAATCCACAGGTTAAAATAATCATCTAAAAATCCACTGATCACCCCCTGAAAGAGATACCAAATTGAAAACTCCAAGGAATATTGTACCATATACCAGAATTATTACATCAAGGATTAAATACTGCAAGTAGCCAGAAACAAACAATTGAAATATCATGGAATTACAGTCAGGATCACACAAGATATTGCAACTTCTACAATAAAAGAAAGGAGGAATTAGAATATGATGTTCTGAAAGGCAAAGTAGCTTGGACTACAACCAAGAATTAATTATCCAGCAAAGTTGAGCATAATTCTACAGGCAAGGAGATGGACATTCAATGAATAAGGGAATTCCAGATCTTCCTGACTAAAAGGCCCGAGCTCAATGGAAAATTTGATCTTCAAATTCAAAGCTCAAGAAAGACAGAAAAAGGTAATTGGGAAAAATATCTAAATCAAAAAGGGAAAATTGTTTACATCCTTATATAGGATTACATTGATTTATATATGTGATAGATAGATAGATAGATAGATAGATAGATAGATAGATAGATAGATATGTCAATCTTGAGAATGGTACAGCAATTAAAACAATCGAAAGGGATATACATAGACTGAGGGTGTCAGTATAAAGTAACTGATGTGATGATAAAAACATAATTAAGGGGTGCAAAGGGATTGTTCTAGGAGAAGAGGTAAGGAGGCAATAGAAAAGGGTAAATTATGCCATATGAAGAGGCACAAAAACATAGAGGGAAAGAAGGGAGGGAGAAAAGCTTTGTTTGAGCTTTAGTCTCATCAGATTTTTTCAGGGAGGGAATAATATACTCTGATAAGGATAGAAATCAAAATTTTCCTACAGGCAGTAGGCAGGGAAAGGGGAAAGAAAGGGGGAGGGATAGAAGGGAGGGAGGAAGTAGCAAGGAGAAAAGGGTAAGATAAGGGAAGAGTGTCATTAGGGAGGGGAAATTGAGGAAGATGAGGAAGCAAAACTTTTGAGGAGTGGAAGGGAGAAGGGAGAAATAAAGGCATAAATGGGGAGGCAGGGATAGGATTGAGAAAA
>JAQQSZ010003275.1:0-14493 GCA_028646595.1 Phalanger gymnotis
ATACTCAGTTTTGCTGGGTAGGTGATTCTTGGTTTTAATCCTAGCTCCATTGACCTCAGGAATATCATATTCCAAGCCCTTCAATCTCTTAATGTAGAAGCTGCTAGATCTTGGGTTATTCTGATTGTGTTTCCACAATACTCAAATTGTTTCTTTATGGCTGCTTGCAGTATTTTCTCTTTCATCTGGAAGCTCTGGAATTTAGTGACAATATTCCTAGGAGATTTCTTTTTGGGATCTATTTGAGGAGGTGATCTGTGGATTCTTTCAATTTCTATTTTGCCCTGTGGCTCTAGAATATCAGGGCAGATCTCCTTGATAATTTCTTTAAAGATGATATCTAGGCTCTTTTTTTCATTATGGCTTTCAAGTAGCCCAATAGTTTTTAAATTATCTCTCTTGGATCTATTTTCCAGGTCAGTGGTTTTTCCAATGAGATATTTCACATTGCCTTCCAGTTTTTCATTCCTTTGGTTCTGTTTTATAATTATCTTGATTTCTCATAAAGTTACTAGCTTCCACTTGCTCCAGTCTAATTTTTGAGGTAGTTATTTTTCCAGTGGTCTTTTGGACCTCCTTTTCCATTTGGCTAATTCTGCCTTTCAAGGCATTCTTCTCCTCATTGGCTTTTTGGAGCTCTTTTGCCATTTGAGTTAGTCTATTTTTTAAGGTGTTGTTTTCTTCAGTATTTTTTTGGGTCTCCTTTAGCAAGCCATTGACTTGTTTTTTATGGTTTTCTTGCATCCTTCTCATTTCTCTTCCTAATTTTTCCTCTACTTCTCTAACTTGCTTTTCCAAATCCTCTTTGAGTTCTTCCATGGCCTGAGACCAGTTCATGTTTTTCTTGGAGGCTTTTGATGTAGGCTTTTCGACTTTATTGACGTCTTCTGACTGTATGTTTTGGTCTTCTTTGTCACCAAAGAAAGATTCCAAAGTCCATCTGAATCCATTTTTGCTGCCTGGCCATGTTCCCAGCCCACTACTTGACCCTTAAGTTTTTCTTTGGGGTATGACTACTTTTAGAGTAGATAATACTTTGTCCCAAGCTTGAGGGGCTGTGCTGTTGTTTTCAGAGTTATTTCTATACCACAAGCTCTGCCACACCAGTGCTCCTCCTCCCCCAAGAACCACCAACCAGGACTGCTACTCAGATCTGAGCAGGCTCTGCACTCCTGCTCTGATTAGCCACTTAATTCCTCCCACAGGATGAGTGGGGGGCCAGAAGCAACTACAGTTGTGGTTCTGTCCTCAGAGCTGCACCACTACCGCTGCCCCTGGGTCAGTGGTCGACCACAAACTCCTTTCACTCTGTCTCCAAAGTTTTTCCCACTAACCTCTGTTGTCTTTGGTATATGTGGGTTGAGAAGTCTGGAAACTGCCACAGCTCACTGATTTGGGGCACTAGGGCCTGTTCTGCCAGGCTCTTGGTTGGTCTTAGTGTGGCCTACACTGGGCTCTGCTCCACTCCACTCCCAGCTCCATGTGTGATAGACCTTACCCAGCAACCCTCCAGGCTGTCCTGGGCTGGAGCCCTGTTTCCCTGTGCTGTTTCATGCATTCTGTAGTTCTAGAATTTGTTCAGAGCCACTTTTATTGGTGTTTGGAGGGTCTTGGGGGAGAGCTTTAGGTTTTCCAGCCACCATCTTCGCTCTGCCCCCCGAGGCTCAAAATACATTTTTTAAAAAAAGAAATGCCTCTGCTAATAAATGGAAAGAGTGCTAATCAAATCCACCACTTTCTACCTTTGATAAAATCACTTAATCTCCCTAGGCTTCAATTTCCTTTTTTGGAAAATAAATAGGTCAGACTAATTTCAGACCCATTTCGAACCTATATCTATGATCTTAGATATCTGTGGTTTAATGGTATCTCATAATTGTGCTTTTTCAGTGCTGAGGATGTCATGTCATTTGCATCTTGCTTGATCAACTGTGAAATCAATAAACATTTCTTCAAATGTCGAAGACTTACATGGTTTGATATTTAGGAGACTAAGGGTAGCCTTGTTCAAAAATATTCCAGGACCCTCTTGATTTCTGTTATTATTGTTGTTGTTGTTGTTGTTATTTTTATTAGTTTAATTTCATCTTATTTTTATCTCCAAATTCTCTCCTTCCTATTTCCTCCTAACTCCACTGAGAAAGCCAGAAAAACAAAACCCATTATATAGTCAAGTAAAACAAATTCCTCAGTTAGTCATGTGTAAATAAAAATACATGCCTTCGATTAGCTCTCTCTCTGGAGGTGGGTAGCATGTTTTATCATGTGTTCCCTGGAATTGGGGTTGATTATTGTGTTGATTAAAGTTCTTAATTCTTTCAAAGGTGTTTGTCTTTACATTATGGTTGTCATTTTATAAATCGTTCTCTTCATCTGCTCACTTCATTTTGAATCAGTTCACACAATTTTCCCAGGCTTCTCTGAAACCATTCCCTTAATCATATCTTACCGCACTATAGTGTTTCATCACATTCACGTTTCACAAATTGTTCTGCCATTCCCCTTCGTGGCTCCCAGGTAACATGTATTGTAGTTCGACCCATACAAAAGGTAGAGCCTCTCCAAAGTTTCTCCCACATTACTTATTTAAGTTTGATGCCTTATTGTACTTCAGTCTCTGACTCATTATATTCCAAGTCTGTTGCCCCTCTCCTAATGCCTCTATTTTTTTCTTTCAAAGTCTAATTCCATTCAATATGCTCATCAACATGGAAAGGTTTTCTTTTTAAAATGAAGAAATAAAGTTTTGATATATTTTCATATTTTAATGGATTCATGATTTTGCCAAAGGAGATACTCCTAACAGTGTAGATCACAACCTCTCTACAATCTTGTCTGTGTCATGCTATAAATCCTCCACAGAGACTCCATTCATCATGTTGGCATCCTTCTTCTCAACATCTTTAGACATTACAAGGGTATATGTGGAGGATAAGAGGAGATTTTCGGGTTGCCCTAGGCTGGAGATGTCAGCTCCAGCCCCAGTGTGAAGCCATTAGTAGGCTTCTATATGACCCTTCTCTCGCCTTGTTGTTTTTGCTGTTGTTTAGTTGATTAGTCATGCCTGACTCTTTGTGACCCCATTTGGAGTTTTCTTGGCAAAGATACTGGAATGGTTTGCCATTTCCTTCTCTGGTTCATTTCACAGATGAGGCAACTGAGGTAAACAGGGTTAAGTGACTTCCCCAGGGCCACACAGCAAATTAATGTCTGAGGCCAGATTTCAACTTGAGTCCTCCTCACTCCAGGCCCAGCACTCTATTCACTGTGCCATCTTGTAGTCACTGCCTTATTAACCCTGAGATTTCTTCATTTAAGCCATATGGCCTTCCTTTAGAACTTCCTTTAAACACAGCACATAAAAGAGATTATTGATTTCAGCATTGACAGTTTCTTATAATTCTTCTGTAAAGCCCCTTCTAATCCCAGCTGTGTCCAAACAGAGTTAGTACAAAGGTAACAGGGATTTATTGATTTTATCTCATGCACATTGGCAGTCCTGCAGGGGACCACACCATAGAGCATATACTCAGTTCCTCTGAAAACTTCAGGGACACTTGTGGCTCATAACTAAATAACTTGCTCTTTGAGACAATAAATTAATCTTTTATTAGTCACTGAACAGGAAAAGTTAGTGGCTAGCTTGGATTTTAAAGATAATGGGCTCTCTCTCTCTCTCTCTCTCTCTCTCTCTCTCTCTCTCTCTCTCTCTCTCTCTCTCTCTCTCTCTCTCTCCCCCCCCCCTTTTTCTTTTTTTCAGAGTTTATCAGAATTCATTGAGTCTTTTCATGAAGGCATAGACAAAAGGCAATTCTTCCCCTACACAGCTTAGTAGCTATGAAAACATGGTAACTAAAAGACAAATCAGCTTAGCCAAGGCTGAAACTGATTATCAAAGATGTAGCTGTCTCTTTGTTTCCCTCCTTAGTTCAGATGATTAAGCAATTATTCTAAAATGAATGTTTCTAGACTTGGAGAAACCTTGGGTGTTTAAGAGGTTTGGAAGTCCTAGATGTTCAGTTGGTGCCAACTGCACTTTGAGAGGATACTCCAGGAAGCACTCAAAGGCTTCTTGGAGAAGATAATTACGGGCAGGATAGTGAGCATAATACCAACTTAGCTTACCACAAGACACAGAGATGGAGAGATTTATTTGGACAGTGCAGCACCAAGGTGAAGGTAAAATTTCATCTCAACAGGCCTATAAAACATTTCTGTTTTGATGGTTTAAGTATCAGCCTCCTAGGAAAACACAGTATTTATAAGTCATTATTACCACTTGTTTAAGTCTTGGTTTATGTGTGCTTGTGGATCTTTTGTGCTACACACTTCTTTTGTGCAGAGGAAATAAATTTCTGTCCTGTACTTGGTATACAGTGTATATTGCATACTTTTTTCTCTTCTTTTGTGGAAGAAACTAAACATGAGTTCTTTATTAATTTTAATAAGACAGAGAGTGTGAGAAAAGGAGCTTGACACCTCTTTTTGGGGACCAGTCTTCCCCAAGACTGAAACTGGTTGGAGTGTGTGTGCATGTGTCTAAAACTGAAAAGAGGCCCCTTAATGGAGAAAGAGAGAACAAATTGCAGTATGCAATAATGGGTGACAGAATGAACAACATTTTGTGAGAAACACAGGCAAACTTTCTACAGGATGGTGATCAACAACCTAAATGTGCAATGGAATAGTAATTGAAGGTGGTCACTGGTATTTGTAAGTGCACAGTGAGGTCCATACAAATTATGTAGAATCAATAATCCAGCATAGAGGAAGCAAATCCTATCTTTCATTACTTTTCATTGTAAACTAGCCCTTCTCCAAGTACTAACTGGGGACAGCCTGAGGTTCCTAGTTTATTTCATATCTAAGAGGACTATATATACTTTGTTTACTCTGAGGATAGCTCAAGAAGATTGCAATTAATAATAGTGAAAATATCACTAATATGGGGGTCTTCAAGAATAGAATTAGCTACTATGATAAATTGTGAATTTTCTTTTGTTGGAGAGTTTTCTGTACAGTTAACACAGCAGGCATCAAAACAGTATATTAATTAAACATTTATCTTAACAATGGGTTGTGCTAAATATTATGTGTATAGGTCTAGGGGCTCTTCTTCTTGGATTTTTAAAAGGGAACCTCTTTGCTTCTCTGTGATAATTGGTTAAAACTTGAAAAAAAACACCTTAGTTTGAGGAAAGAAGAATCATCATAGACATTGTTACCTACCTGGTCAGTCATTCCATCTGTAAAATATCTCTATTTAGTGTTCTATCACCACGAAGGGAACGGCTGCTGCCAGGGAACATAAGACGAGTTTTTAGTAAAAAGAGAAGAAGCTTTATTTTAGGTATCACTGAAAATGGCTTCAGCAACCAAAATTAGGGTGAGAGAAGTTTGCCTCTAGCACTTTCTGCTGACAGTACTTACATTTGTGAAAGCAGTAACTTCCTAGGCTGCTATCACCACAATATTTGGTTGGGCCTCCATCAACCCTAGGATTGCCCTGACTCCTACTTGGCCCTGTGTCAACACAGAGGCCAGGATTCAAAGAGGAAGGCAATTACCACATGCTTCCCATCATTCATCATGTAATCATATAACCTTCTTAGTCTCTTATTTTATCACACAACTCAGAAGGGTGGTGGCGGCCTTGCTGGGTAGAAGAAAGGAGTCACCATATCAGTCCCACCACTACACACCAACGCCAACTTCTCACAGTCCTAGATTTTCTAGACATGTGGTCCTCCTATCTTTCATTATTTTGAGCCCTGGCAATATCAGTATTAACCATCAGCCACTTACAAGGATTGTGATGGAGAGAGACAGAAGAGGGAAGTTGCTACCCTGATCTAACAAGTTCTATAGGACTTTTGTAACAACAATGCTGCTAGCAGCTGCTGTGGAGGTATAAGACCAATAACACCAGCACACAAGATGGCTGCTAGTACAGGCTCTTTGACCTGCTTTTCTAAGGAAAGCAACTTTAAGGGGTTTACCATCTCACTTTAATTAAACATACATATATCATCCACTTAGTTGAGGGGAAAAAGTCAGTACCCTGAACTTCAGAGAAAATACAAACAGAAATTATAAGCAGAAATTGTAAACAGAGAAAATAAACACAAATCAGCAGACAGGGATTCTAATTGTCTGACCAAGACACTACATACATAGTTACCAGAGAGATGAGCACTAGCATCTAGGTTTTCTAAGCTGGGGGGCTCCTTAACAGCTACCCAGAGTCTTGTCTGGCCAAATCATGAGAACACTCTTCCAATGAGTGAACCCCCAAAGCAAAATGCTAACCTCAGAGTATATATACACTTCTTCAGGGTCAGCCCACAGAGGGTGTCACAACCATGTGACTCAAACTCATGTGAGTTAGGCTTTCTTTTGGCTTAAGCAGGTCATCAAAGACTCTTGATTCAAAGAAAGGCAAGGCTCAATCAAAGGTACTTGATTGCCTTAGTGCTGAGAAGTACTCCAAAAGAAAAAAAAAACAGTGAAAAGTCCCATTTTGCTTGCCATTGCAACTTTCCTGACTCCCATTATCATGAAACATTTAGTGCTGCACTTCAACGAATTTCAAACAGGATTTCCTGGTGTTATGACTATCATAGTCCCATGCCATGTTCCCATATCTCCTTCTATTCAGTGTCACCACCTGCCTGTTAGTATCCTACTTCTCTTGTCTTTCTCATTCCTAGCCTTAATTCTCTGCTGTTCCTGTCCTTCTACTTAAGTAGAACTCTATTAATAACAAACTCTCCCTTTTTAAATCTTTTCCTCTCATATAATTCCCATCTTTTTCCACTCAGGAAAACAAATTTCTCTAGAGGGCATCTACTCCCAGGATACCTTCTCTTGTTCTGGTTGCTACTTTTCTAATGCTGCACAATATATTGGGCAAGGAGAAGTAAGAATTTTCTTTGCTCCTGACTGCCAATTTCAGATCTTCCCAGTACTGTCATCACTCATAAACCTCTTCTACTTTAAGATTCATTCCATCTCCATAAACCACTCAATCTAAATTCATATCACTGTCATTTATTAGTTTTAAGGACATTTCCCTCCATTATCAGTTTTATACTTGTTTGAATCTTTGATTCTACTTCAACTACTGCCCCAAACCTTGAGAATTTATATTTATTTTCCCAATAATGTCCCAGTAAACACCTCCTCACCCCAGTATATTAACCTATTCATGTCCAATGACCTTCATCTCTACTTTTCATCACCCAACCAATGGTGACGTTCTAGAGCACACCAATGCCTCTAACTCTTCTACTTCCATGATTTTGAAGTCTGAAATTCTACTCTCTGCCCACAATCTATTGCTCTTTCATCTTTACCTTTGCCTCATTCCTCCTAAACTTATTCAATCTCATCCTGATCACTATTTGATTTCCCTTCATCTAGACTTTTTCTACACTCATAGTATATTAACTAGAGGGTTGAGACTACACTCATAGTCTCAACCCTCTAGTAAATTAGTTCAATTAAGAAAAGCTGATGCTTATATAGCACATTAGATTTTTCAAAGTACTTTGTACATGTTATCACCTTTGACCCTCATAATAATGCTGTGAGGTAGGTATGCTTTTCTCCATCTCATAAATGAGGTTAAACAGCTTACCAAGAGGCTGCTTTACAGGGCGTAGATGCTTGAGAAACAGCAGGAGGCAGGTGCACTAGGTGAAGCTCTGGATAAAAAAAAACAAATAGTAGGGCTCTGATGGTAGATAACCAAGAAATAAACCACTCCCAGACCATGCTTTAACTGAGAGGTTGAGTCATGATCTTAAATATTTTGTTTACCTGCCTTCTTCTTCATTGGAGCTGCTCCCATCCACAAATACTGTACTTAGAGTTATACCTCAATTACTGGTAAATTCTAACTCCCTTTTAGTCTCACAATCTCCATGATAATAAATCCATATTTGACTAAGAATGAACTATTCCTTTTACTTACCCCTACTGCCTTATTTCTTATTTCCTTCCACCTCAATTTTACTTCTCAGTGCCCCACCTCAGATTTTCCCACCCTTTCTACCTTAACCCCAGAAGCTCCTCCTCCATAATTAGCAAGTTTTCCTTAATATTAGATGCCTTTCTTTCATGCTTCTTCATCTCGCATTAATTACTAAGTCGTAACTCTTCCCAGATGACATTATATCCCTAGTCATCCTTCCAAGTACTGCTTCCATTTTTTCATATCTTTTTCCTCACTGGTGCCAGAATATTATTTATTACTAATTGCCACTTCTATACTCTCCTCCTACTGCCATTACTCAGGAAACTTTCTCCCTTTGAGGATCATCTTCTCCAAATTTATCAACCAATATATATCCTTATGAATGTTATCTGCTGGCTTCAAGGATATTCTCCCTCCTTTTTCAAAGATTACATTCTCTATTTCAAATTTCCCTCTTCGCCTTCAAGACTTGTCCTTATAATAAGTAGAAATTAAAGAATATATCAGTGTTAACTCAAATACCCTAATCACCCAATTATTCAATCTGCTCAATTCGAATTATCAGCTCCTTCATCACAGTTACACATGGGGTTGATCACTCTTTGAAAGCATCCCACTTCCTAGCCATATACAAGACATTAAACTGTACTGTAAAGTAGCAGTCATCAAAACTACTTGGTACTAGCTAAGAAACAGACTGGTGGATCAGTGGAATAGGTTAGGTACACAAGATGCAGAAGTCAACAACTATAGCAATGCACTCTTTGATAAACACAAAGAATCCAGCTTCTGGGCTAAGAATTCACTATTTCACAAAAACTGCTGGGAAAATTGGAAAATGGTAGGGCAGAAACTGGGTATAGACCAATATCTTACACCACATACCAAAATAAAGTCAAAATTGGGTTCATGATTTAGGAATAAAGGCTGATAGTATAAGCAATTTGGGAGAGCAAGGAATAGTTTCCTTGTCAGATTTATGGATAAGGGAAGAATTTATGACCAGACAAGTTTTAGAGAGTGTTACAAAATGGAAAATGGATAATTTTGATTATGTTAAATGGAAAAGTTTTTGTACAAACAATGTCAATGCAACAAAGATGAGGAGGGAAGCAGAAAATTGGGAAAGAATTTTTATAATCAGTGTCTCTGTTAAAGGCCTCATCTATGAAACATACAGGGAACTGAGCCAAATTTATAGGAATACAAGTCATTCCCCAATTGAGAACTGGTCAAAGGATATGAACAGGCAATTTTCAGAGGAAGAAATTAAAGATATCTATAGGCATATGAAAAAATGCTCTAAATCACTATTGATTAGAGAAATGCAAATCAGAACAACTCTTAGGTGCCACGTCTCTCCTGTCAGATTGGCTAATATGACAAAACTGGAAAATGATAAATGTTGGAGAGGATATGGGAAAATTGGAGCACTGTTACATTATTTGTGGAGTTGTGGACTGATCCGGCCATTGTGGACAGTAATTTGGCACTATGCCCACAGGGCTACAAAATGTGCATACCCTCTGACCCAGAAATGCCACTTCTAAGGCTGTATCCCAAAGAGATCACACAAGTGGGAGAGGAACCCGTATGTACAAAAATATGTATAGCATTTCTTTTTGTGGTAGCAAAGAACTGGAAATCAAGGGGATGCCCTTCAACTGAGGAATGGCTGAACAAGTTGTAGTATATGAATGTAATGGAATATTATTGTGCTATAAGAAATGGGGAAGATATGGACTTCATAATAACCTGGAAAGACCTACATGATATAATGCTGAGTGAGTGGAGCAGAACATTGTACACAACCACAGATATATTGATTCTGTGATGACTAACCTTGATAGACTTGGCTCTTTTCAGCAACACAAAATTCCAAGACAACTCCAAAGGACTCAGGATGGAGAGAGTTATCTACATCCAGAGAAAGAACTATGGAGTCTGAATACAAATTAGGCAAACTATTCGCTCTCCTTTTTTTTTTTGGTGGGTTTTGTTTCTTCTTTCTCATGATTCATTCCATTGATCATAATTCTTCTTTACAACTTGACTATTGTGTAAATAAGTTTAATGCAAAGTTATATGTAGAAGATATATCAGATTCCATACCATCTTGTGGGGGAAGGATGTGGGAAGGGAAGGGAATGAAAATCTAGAACTCAAAATCATGTGGAACTGAGTGTTGTACACTAAAAATAAAAAAAATCTTTATTAAAAAAATGGAAATGACATCTAAGTTACTTCCCAACTTAAATGAATTGATATTTATAAAGGATAATAAAAAGTTACAAAAAAAAGAAAGTGTCCCACTTGTATTATCACAAATTCTTAAATTTTTTTTTCTAATATAACCTCCTATCATTTCATTTATCTATATGCTTTATTCTCTCTAAAGTTATTCTTCATCCTTTCCATGACTTCCAATCCCTCTGCTCATCATTACTTTCCCAGGGCCATCAATCCTGGTCTGGCTACATTCTCCTCACTTCCCAATATCAACCACTTTGAGAAACAATTCAACTTTACATTACCATGTACTCTGAAATCCCTTGATCCTTTTGTAACTCATATGTTGCCAAACCCCAATCTTTAATTATTCTCACCATCTGCATCCTCACTCCAACTCATGTGCCTCTAAATGGAGCTGGGGGAAATTATCAACCTGTGCTGAGTGCATCCACTACAAATTATGTTATCTAATCTCAACTGAGTCCTCACTGGAGGGCTCTAATCATCACACAACTTCTTAACATCATTCTCCACTATCTAATAGTTAATACTCTGATGAAGAGAAGGCTCTTCTCCTTGCCACGTCCAAGTGCTCTACACGAACTGTACTTTTTCCAATTTCTTTAGTTTGTTGCTGTCATTATTGTCCACCTCCTCTTTCTAATCTTGTAATCACAGCTCCATATCTACTGGTTCCTTCCCTATTACTGGTAAATACCCTCGAGTTTCCTAATATATCCTTGTTGATTGTTTGAGGAAACTAGGGCTCCAAGAGGTAAGTGGCTTTCCTATTGTTCCACAATTCACTGAAATCACGGGGAGCTCAGTAATTAAGACAAATCACATCACCTGTTCCAGATCCCAGATTCCTCATTTGTAAAATAGAGATAGAAATACTCTACCTGAGGTGTTGCAAGAAAAATGCTTTGTAAACCTTAAACTCCAATATAATTATGAGTTATATTAAATGTTTAGTGTTTTCTAAAGTGATTAAAATTTCTCTGTATTCAGTGTGCCTGTGTAAGATATGAAAGTCAGAGTAGTACCTACAAAGGACTTCACAAAGATTATTTCACTAACTTTTGTCAAGTGGCCTGAGAGCAATGCGAGAAGTCCATTGCTTTGTTATTGAATGAAAACATTTAAAGGCAGAACTCTGAGGTAAAATACTTTATTGCTCCTTTGATTTAATAATTTTATAATCATTTAAATTACTAGTGTGTGCTCTTTAAGGTGGTGTAGGAGAGGTAATATGGTATGATATAAAGAGAATAGCTGATCTCGAGTCATAAGAACTCTGCTTGGATACTTAATGGTTTTGTGACCTTTGACAATTCCCCTAACCTCTCTGGAACTCAATTTCTTCATTTGTAAAATGGTTAGGGTTATTCTGACTAAAAGCATTATAAAATAGGTCATAGGATTTAAAAATAGAAAGGTCCTTACATGTCTTCTGATACAAACCCTTGCCCCCACACACAAACACTTTATATATTAGGAAATTGAAGCCTGAAGTGGTGAGATGACCTGCTCAAGGTCACACACGGAGTAAATAGAAGAGCCAGAATTCAAGTCCAGGTCCTGAAATACTGAATTCAGCATTTTTCTTTGACCTTGACATGTGTTGCCAATCCGCTATCGAAATCAGATCTCCAAATAACGCCTGGGAGAAGTTGAACCCCTTGACCCATCACTCCCTAGAAACACAACACCTCATTTTCACCCCAGTAATTTTCAGAATTTTCAGACTATACCCTCTTGTTCTGAGAAGTATAATCTGATCAAGAATTCCATTGCCTCTGTCAAGTGTCTATCAATTGCATACTCTATTGTTCTACCAACCATCTTTATGACTTCCAGGTCATAACTCCTTTCTCTGGCCAGTACAGAAAAAAAGAGGAGGTGAAAAAGAAGGAGAGGTGGAGTAGAGGAAGAGAAAGGGAGAAGAGGACAAGAAGAAGACATAGGTAAATGAAAAGTACTTCTTAAGCACCACTTATAATTATAAACAATAAATATCCACTTAGCAGTTACAAGTCTGCTAGTCTTTAGATCTTTGAAGTCCACACATAGAATCTTACTGGACCTTTATGTTCTAGAACATAGTTCCAGTACTCCCTTGAGCAAGGAAAGGTGCATAACAATACAATTCTTACAGGAAGCTAGTTCATACTAAATATAAGATTAGCTTCAGATATAGAATTCTGAAGTTGGAAGTATCAGCTCATTCACAGTATGGGAAAGTAGAATGTGGGATCCAGCATGAATTGGAATTTAGAAAGGTTGATGTTTTGTCTGGTAACTGGTAGCATCCATTGACCGAATCTGGCCATAGTGAACTCATTACAGAGCAAGGTTAGTGGAATCACCAGGCCACTGAACAAAGAGCAGGGTTTTCAGTGCCCTTGCTTCCTTTTTCCCTCTACTGCTGCAATGTCACCAATCTCAACTTCATGGAGGGTGGGGTAGAGGCAACAGAGAAAGAGAGGAACTAAAATAAATGAAGGAGTGTTGCTGTTGTCTTGTGTTTGTCCATGTTTTTTAGTGGCAGACATTTTTTTAAAGTCCATAGAGCAGTTAATTCATAGAATGATTTTTTTTCTTAAAAACAAACAAACAAACAAGAATGCAAAAGCTTACACAGAGAGAGAGAACTATGCAGAAAGTTGGAGGAGGGTAAAAAGGCAATTAAATGACACCAATATCAGAAAATGTTATCTGCTATACCTTGACCCCTGTAATGGGGTTTAACAAATAACTGTAAAGACTTTTTTACAAATGAACTATTCAAGTTCACCTCTGAACTGTGTGTTATTCTTAGGAAAGATTTAAAAGTTTTATTTTCCTATTATAAGAGATGATAGAGGAGAAAGTACCAAAGAAAACTCTAGAAATCCAAACTTCAGGAGGTGGGACAAAGATTCACTTTCTATAAGTGTCCAGAAGAACAACAATAATTTAGAAAATTGAGAAGTATGTCTTGGATTAGATGTAACATCAGTAATGCTCAATCATTAATACAAAACCAGAATTATAGGAAGGGCGTTTGGAGGTCTCCTCATTCGCAGCTTCAGCATCTAGAGGGCTCGACATCTCTTGAAGGAAGAGAACACTTTCTTGAGCCCCACTTTGACATTTTTGTTCCTCCAAGTGGAAATGAGAGGGTTGAGCATGGGAGCCACTGATGTGTATATCACAGATACGACTTTATCCTTATCCAATGAGTAACTGGAAGATGATCGTATATAGGTGTAAATTACAGTGCTGCAATACATCCTGACCACAATGAAATGAGAGGAACAGGTAGAGAAGGCTCTCTTTTTGCCCTCAGTGGTGCAGATTTTCAGGATGCCAGAGATAATACAGGCATAGGAGAACATCGTGATCATGAAATTCCCCACAACTAGGAACACGTCTGCTGTGAAGGCTATGGTTTCATCCAGATAAGTAGGAGTGCAGGAGAGCTTCAGTAAAGGGAGGATCTCACAGAAAAAGTGGTTGACTACATTGGAGTGGCAAGACAATCGAAACATAAGGCTGCTGTTAATGCTGGTGTTAAGAATGTTGATTGACCAAACACAAGCAGCTAACAGCATACAGACCCTCTTGCTCAACATAGTGCTATAGTGGAGAGGATGGCAGATGGCCACATACTGGTCGTAAGCCATGGCTGTGAAAAGTAGCCTCTCAGTTCCTAAAGACCAAGTAAAGAAATACAGTTGGGCCACGAAACCTCTATAGGATATGGTCTTTCTACACACCATGTTTTCAAGTAGCTTTGGTAGAATTGTGGAGGTGCACAGGATATCAACCACAGCTAAGCTGACCAGAAAGAAATACACAGGTGTGTGCAATGTAGGATTAAAACTGATCATAACAAAAATGAGGATGTTCCCTGAGAGGGCCACTGCATAGAGGGAGAGGAAAAAGACAAAGAACAAGGGCTGAAGGTGAGTTGCTTCTGAGAATCCCTTCACGAAGAAATAAGTGACCAGTGTCTGATTCATCCATGCCATCAGGTGGGAGACTATGAGTGGTTTGGACTATGTCCAAGAGATTCCATTCACTTTTCAGTTTAATTATGGCCTTTTCATGCTTCTCTTGATTCTTGTGTTTGAAAGTCAAATTTTCTATTCAGCTCTGGTCTTTTCACTGAGAAAGCTTGAAAGTCCTCTATTTTATTGAAAATCCATATTTTGCCTTGGAGCATGATACTCAGTTTTGCTGGGTAGGTGATTCTTGGTTTTAATCCTAGCTCCATTGACCTCCGGAATATCGTATTC
>JAQQSZ010003276.1:0-14493 GCA_028646595.1 Phalanger gymnotis
CAACGCCTGGCACATAATAAGTGCTATAGAATATTAGCTCTCATTATCATCACATCAGTCGGGTCACGCAGTTGCTCAGGCTGAGCCCTAAGGTTCCTAGGATGAGTCGAAAAGTATTGATTTCGAGCTGGAAGGGACCTTAGTTTAGAGGTCATCTAGTATAAACCCTTTCTTTTATAGAGGAGGAAATTGAGGCTCAGAGCCATAGTTTATGTCAGAACTAGGCAGGTTGCTTACCTATATTTGGTATAATATGTGTATTTGATTGATATATATATATATATATATATATATATATATATATATAATATATTTGATGTAATTCACAGGAGCGAAGGTTCTTGATTCTTACTTCACAGCGTTGTTATGAAGCTCAAGCGTGGTAATGTTTGTAAACAATTAAAGAAATGTTGGCTGTTACTATTATCTTTTCCTTCTATTTTACCTTCACATTTGACCTGTCCATTTGGAAGCAAAAGGCCTGATTTTCCCATTTACAAATGAAGAAACCGAGGCTTAGATAGGTCAAAGCAGTGACTTTTCCAAGGTCACCCAGAGGCAGAGACAGAACTAGAACTCAGCTCTTCTGATTCCAAGTCTGATGTTCTTTCCATAGTACAGCATTGAAGACAATTAACTGACTTCCTTATTTGCGAAGCTATCACTGCACTGTCTGCATTTCCCATTAACAAGGACAGTTTGAGATTTTGTTCCGCATATTGTTGATGTCCTAGTGAGATCATATTATCAAATGATAGAACGTTTGTAAAACACTTGGCACAGTGCCTGGCACATAGTAGGTGCTTCTTAAATAAAGGCTTTCCCTTTACCACCTCCCTCTTAAGTTTGTCTGTTCTCTTAACAGACCTTACCTGGACAGCTTTCCAACTGGTAGTAGTAGTCCCTAATCCAGGGCACAAGCCCTACATTTGCATAAGGCTCATCTCTTCACTAATGAGGAAATATTGTACAGATGTTACGCTTGAGTCCTGAGTTACAAGTATAAAATGCTCGTTGAGCCTTAATGCTGATGATAGAAAGCTTCAGTTGGGTAACGCTTCCTACTTATGGAGTGAATGAGACAGAAGACATTAGCAGTGAATGGGGTAGCTTCAAGCCCTGACTTGCAGGAGAATGCCAGAGAGATCAGATATGATGATTGTGGGTGACCAAGGGGGTGACTGAATTCTAGTCCTGGCTCCAGTGCTCCCAGAGCCGTATTGCAGGCCTCAGATAACTTTCCCGGGTAGTAATAATCACTTACTTGGTGCCAGGCCTGCATGGTACTCAGGATCTGTAAGGACCCTTCTAACAATAGAGCCTGTAATCGTATTATCACAGAAGTCCTTTTCAGCTCCCCTAGTCTCTGACACTAATAGGAAGATCTATAAAACACAGCGGGCTCAGGACATTGGCTTTGGGCCTGACCCCTCTTGGAACAGCTGAAAGACAGGTGATTAGAAAGGACCAGCCCAGCTACAGCTCAAGCATGGGTGATAGCAGGAGTTTTATCTGCAAGTATGAAATCTGGCTATGTGTATATACAAATACATGCAACCAGCTCTTGTTATCTGTAGTAATATATAATAACAATATATATGTATATATGTGTACATATGCACACATGTATATATACCCACATATGTGTGTGAGAGAGTGAGAGAGTCTAGCCATGTTATTTCATCAGTGTAGGGAGAAATGAAAGTTCATGCCAAAAGCATGCGTGTGTGTCTGTATACACACACACATTAGTTCTCTAGTTGTTTTTAGTCGTGTCTGACCCTTGTTAACATAATGTGGGACTTTCTTGGAAAAGTGGTTTGCTCTTTCCTTCACCAGCTTATTTTATAGATGAGGAAACTGAGGCAAACTTGCCCAGGGTTGCACAGCTAGGAAATGTGTGTTTGTGTGTGTGTGTGTGTGTGTGTGTAGATAGTCTAGACAAGTTATTTCATGAGTATAGGGAGTTCCTCAGCAGTAATGAATGAATGAATTAGTGAATGACTGAATGAATGAGACATTTATTCAGTATTTATTAGTGCCAAGCACTGCTGAATGCTAGGGATACAAATGTAAAAGTGAATACAAGAGCTTCCATTCCAAGGGGGTCAGGAAAGGGTGTTTTGTTTGGAAAGGCACTGGGTTGGTGAATAGAGCCATAGGGAGGTAGACTGATGGCTTTGCAGAAGCAGTGGAAATATTGATTCAATTATAGAAAACAGGGTTGAGAGATAGAAGTGGGGGAGCAGTAGAGGAAGCATTAGTTTGGTGAAGTGTGGCTGGAGCCAGCCTTACATATTGACTCTGCATAGGGATGTGTACTACACGTTTAACAATAAGCTCTTGGTGGGAAGTGGGGTGGTGGAGAATGTACTAAAGGCACCCTTTTAAGGCGAATCTGCATCACTGACGTTTTTTCATCACTTTCGTAAGTTTGGAGACAGTCAACAGCACAATAAATCAAGCCCTGATTTGTAGCATTTCCAAGGTGTAAATGCTCACTCTGAAGTCAGCTCGTGTTGGCTCTAGCATACCACTGATTATGTGAGACAGGAATTGGGAGTTCTAGCTAAAAGGAGAAATTCTCTCCAGCGTTGGAGATTGGCCACTATTTGTGTTTTCTGGATCATTTTAAAATAGGTGGTTGAAGGTGGGGGACTTCTGTACTCCTCTACCAGTCCAGACCTTCTAATCCTGATATGATCGATTCATCTCAATGCTTTGTTGGCTTTGGGATGTCCTTGATGTAAATATTCTCGCCCCCCCCCCCAATTGGATTGCAGGCCCTTCATGTATCTCATCCCCTGTGTCCCTATCATTCCCTGAGTTCACTACAGGTGGTCTGTCCCGTGCCTTGGGGGCCTTAATTGTGTCCTTGTGACATCATCATGATTCCAATAGAATGCACCAGCTCTTACCCATGCCTTCTCTTCCTCTCTGGCCAGCTCGCCTTTTTTTCCTTCAGACATCTCTTTGATGGCCTCCTGTACACAAGACTGACTATCTGTTGCCCTGTGCTGTGTCATTCTCTTGGAGCTGTGTTATATCTTGCTCATCCCCACCCACTGCTACTGTTTTGGTGATTCTCCACTTCAGCTCTTCAAAAAATGTCAAGTTCCATGAATTGCAATCATGCTGCTACATCGCTGGACAAAAATATTGATGTTAAAAATATAGAGCTTTTGTTTCAATATCACTTGGAATTTAGCAATTTAAAGTCTATTCAACCGCTTTCTTCCATCTGTTCAGTTCTGATCCTGGCTCATTGTCTTTCTGCAATGTCTAAGATAGATACCGGGAAAGAAACTCCATGGATGGGACAACTTAATGAGATTCGTTTACACTATTAGGGCTTTAAAGTTTACAAAATGCCTTTCCCACAGCAACTCTGCGAGTGGGTTACGTAGGTGTGGTACCTCTTTTTTACAGATGAGTGAGCTGAAGCTCTAACAGCTGGCCCTCATCAGAACCAGGATTCAGACTAAGATCTCATGACTAATATTTATACTTTGAACTTACCTAACAAAGTATTTAGTAAGGAGAGAGGCAGCCTGGTGTGAGGGAAAGAGGATAGGATCTGGAATCAGGAGACCTGATTGTAATCTTTTATTGAATTTAAATCTTTCCTCAGGATTATATGCTACAAAACCATGTCGTAACATTTTAGTGTCTTCTATCCATGGAATGAAATCTATTTACAAACTGAGGAACAGTTGGAAATGTAAGAGCTTATATATTAAGTATAAACATTAATATGAGTTCAGCTTAATTAAAACCTAGAACTCATGTGGGAAAGTAACTTCACTCCTACTTGAGCAAATCCTTGTAAATTCTGCCCTGAAATCTTTGGGTGTTTAGTCGGGATGCAATCCCCTGCCACTGTCTTTTTGGATCTAGTGTTTTTAATTTATCTCACACAGAGCCTTTCTTCTCCCAAGATGTACCTGGTAAGCATTGCTCTTTTGAAGTGAAACTGATTTATATAAATTAGGATCAGAGCTTTAATATCATATGGAGATTTATTCTGCATCAAGAGTTTCACTTGTCTTGAAGAAAGGGTAGGAGATGATATAATAGATACCGTCTTGGGTCAGGTCAGGGCAGTTGTGGAAGAATGTGCTAGTTCCCATCCATGATGCCAATCTCAAAATGGATACCTCAGTCTTTTAGGATCTGTAATTTTAGAGGTAAGAAAGTGGGCAGATTGCCACCTCCTCATTTAGTGCTTTCTCATTCTCTGTGATTGGAGTCTATATTGTTTCATGAAGCTTTAGAGGAAATCTATATGTCCCTCTTAGGTGTTTCAGTATTTAATATTTTCTTTATTTGCCCAGTTCTGAGCCTGAGTCATTATCTATTTGTAATGACTTTCCGTAATGCGCACACACATACAAAACTATGTGTATGTGTGTGTATATACATACACACATGTACATAGATGCGTATATACATGCATGTATGTATAGTGCACATGCAAAATATGAAAATATGCTATATATAGTATATATGCATGTGTGTATATATACAAATACATAGCATGTACACGTGTACATATATGTCTTTAACTGCACTGAGACTTTTGGAACTCTGTGTGTGTGTGTGTACATACCCATACAGTGATGTGCTAGCTCAGCGGACAGTCTCTCCAGGCACATGTAATAAATTATCTGGGCAATAGGCACTCTTCATCCATTTAGTTTTCCCTAGTGATTGTGAAGCAGGATGATTTCTTTTGAGTGGTTGTGGATGTCATTGGGGAAGTCTGTAATGTAGAGATAACCGTGTCCCAGTAGCACAGTCATCCATGAGGAGAAACATCTAGGAAAGCTCATTGCGTATAGGGAATCCTCTGTTCTTTTCCATTTGGGCTGTCTCAGGGTATCCCTCCATGACCTTGGGGAACATCTTTGGTGAGCATGATTCTTTCTGTTTTTATGCTTCCCTTGATATTCATGCCCAAGCAATCGAGTGGTTCTATTTGTGGTTTCATCTGTCAAAGAATCCTTTATCATCTTAACTTTAAAAGTCTTGTAAGATCTTGTAGGAGGGACACTTGTTGGATAACCTTTCAAGTTATGCTTTGTATGTCTGAGTCAGATGTTCCTTTTTTAATTATCAAATAACAAATTGTGTGGGCTTTTAATTTTTCTGTATCTCTCAGTGAGCTGTGTGACTCTGAAGATGTTTTTTGATGGAGGAAAGCTTGTCCGTTTCTTTCTTGTGTTATCATCCTGACTACCCTTGATAACTCTTGTCAACTTTTCTCATAAAGACTTGTGTTATCCACCTCCATTGTCGTGCAAATGAGCTTGTTTCCTGAACCACTGCTGTTTTCGGATGCTGTGTCTCTTTGCTTGGCAAGGAAAACAATGATTTGCTGCCAGAGGCAGTTGCGGACTTTTGGCCTCCTCGTTATGATGCTTGTTTTTGATCTGTTCAGCATCTATGAAAAATAGTGATAATTTTCCCTCAGTGATACCAACATCAAAATAAATAAAACTTTTAATATTTTCTTCCTGTATGGTCGTGTGGGCTAAAGAGTTCCCTTTGTGTAAGCTAATTGTATAAAGCAGTGTGATTTTAAATTTTGGGTTTTTTTTTTATTAAGCTTTTTTGGCAGGGCAATTGGGGTTAAGTGACTTGCCTTGGTCAAGGTCACACAGCTAGCAAGTGTGTCAAGTGTCCGAGGTCAGATTTGAACTCAGGTCCTCCTGACTCTAGGGCCGGTGCTCTACTCACTGTGCCACCTAGCTGCCCCAGTGATTTTAAATTTTTAAAAGAAATTCATACCTTCAAGACTGAGGATGAACCATGTTGTGTGCTTCCAGATGGATCCATGATGTAGAATGAATGACACATAACGTTTTTGGACATAAATGATGTGGGAATTTGTTTGCTTGGCTATGCATATTTTGTTGCAAAGGTTTTTGTTTTTTAAATTTAAATGGGGTGGGGGTCAAAAGAGATAAAATGTTCATCGAAAATTACATAAAATAAAAAAACCAAAATAAATTTAATCCTTTGAGATTTAAGGGATAATTATTGCCTTTAGTGTTTCCCCAACAAACTTGTTTTACTATGTCAATACATTATAACTAAACCAGTGTATATAATATTTTAGACTGTGGTTTTCTCTCCCTGCTTTGCGTTCCCTTTTTTCCTTCACCTTCTCTTCCCTGTTATTTTCTCTGTTCTTTTCCTCCCTTTTCTCTTATATTTTCCCTCTTCAGCTGTTACTTCCTCATCATTTTTCCTTCTCCAACATTTGTATTTCCCCCTTTCTCTTTCCAGTTTTCGATACACCCTTCTCACTCATCTCTTTTCTACTGTCTCTTTTCCTGCCTTCATTTTTAGTTATTCCCTTCTTTCTTCTCTTTGATACTGTTTCATTTTTCAGTCATATCTGACTCTTCGTGACCCCATTTGGGATTTTTTTGGCAAAGATACTAGAGTGGTTTGCCATTTCCTTCTCCAGGCCATTTTACAGATGAGAAAACTGAGGCACTCAGGGTTAAATGACTTGCCCAGGGTCACACAGTAAGAGTCTGAGGACTTATTTGAACTCAGGAAGAGGAGTTTTCCTGACTCACTGCTACCTAGCCTCCCACTCTTTGATATTATGCTTGTGAAATTATTATATTAATTTTGTAAAACTAAGTGTTCCCTATAATGGTTTTTTTTTCCGAACAGGGTTTTTATGGAACCAGCTAGCTATGTTAGGGGGAGTATTCCTGAATTCCGAAGGTGTTACTCAAGTTTGTTTTGTCTTCCCCAGACCATTATTAATGCAGTGGTTCTCAGAGTGTGGCCTGGGGACCCCTGTAGAGTTCCCAAAACCATTTAAAGGGGTCCAAGAGGTCAAAACTTTTTTTCTGATTTCTGATTTCTAATCTGCTAAATGTTGATAGCTATATCCCATATAAACAGAAGCTTTGGGGGTCCTCAATAATTTTGAAGTGTTCTAAAGGGGTCTTGAGGCCACTGATTGAGAACCACTGATTCAAAGTTTTTTCTCTTTGTCTTTGCAGAACAGAGACCTAACTTTTTAGATTGGTTTAGTTTGTTCTTCCTTTTTTAGTACTTTATACATTCTGGCAGAATAATGTAATTTTTCATTTATTGCTAATGAAAGTATTTCCATTTGTTTTGACAAAATATTTCCAACAGCTGAATATTCAACTTACGTTTTTACTTTTAAAGATGACTGTAGAATAATTTCTCCGTTCAAGCCTCATCTCAAGCCTCCCTGGTCTACAGGTGGAGGCATTACTACTATCTTGGAAAAAAGTACTAGGCTTACCTGGATTGAGGTAACAGTTGAGCTGCTTGTGTGACCTTGGTGAGCCATTGCATTTTTCTCTCTCGGCTCTCAGTTCGGTGATCCCAGCATAAAACATTCTGACACTCTAGATTGCCTCCCCGCAGTCGCCTATATACGAAACAAAAGTGGGGCAGAGGCCGAGGCTGGTAATGCATGTTGTGAAATGAAAAAAATGGAGACAGACCTCTGTAATTCAAGTAAATTATGGTTGTGTTTCATTTCTCTGGATAATTCAAGATGCTTTTTTAAAATTGCTTCTGCTTAAATATTTGGATAATTAAACATTTCAGTTCTCCAGTTGCATAGAATAGGTTGAGATCTGGAAAGGATCTCAAAGTGAAGTCAGCTTTTCCAGCTCCTTCATTTTATAGATGAGGAAATGGTTGAGTGGATGAGTGACAGGTGCAAGATCTCACAGATTGTATGTACGTGCAAAAGTGGGATTTGAGCCTAGGCCCTCTCACCCTTCATCCACCTTCCTTGAACCACAGCACCATATCTCTTCTGGAAAAAGTAAATAGCTGATATATGAAGAGATTAAAAATGTCATCTAAATACTCCATTCTTCTCCACTTGCCCTACAGTGTCTAAAAATGCATCCATTCCATTGTTTTCTTCCTAGGAATTCATTCATCAGAATGTAGTTTTGGGGAATTCTTGTGTTATTCCCATCACTAGCCACAAGGAGGCAAAGTCTTACCAGAGTCTGAGTAGTTAGATGAGAGGTAGACTTGTGTGGTCAAACACCATTTACTGAATCCACTGCACATTTTAAAAAAATATCAAAACAATTAAATGCGATGAAATCACAGGATCAGCAATATTCGACTAAAGCTATTCCCTTCACAGTTTTCTTCATTGCTCTTTTATTATATCATGCTCATCACCAAACCAAAGTAGTAATGCTTAAGTATGAAATATTTCCTCTCTCTCTAGCTTTTCTTTCCTTCCTTCCTTCCCTCCTCCTCCTCCTTCTTTTCTCTCTCTCTCTCTCTCTCTCTCTCTCTCTCTGTCTCTGTCTCTCTCTCTCTCTCTCTCTTCCTTTCTTTCATTTTATTGGAGAAGCTCGTGTCATATATAAACTCTCTCAACTGATAACGACTTGCTTAAGGTCACATAGCTAGTATATGTGTCAGCACTGGCTCTTTAACTCATAACTTTTTGACTCAGAGGTTGATGTTTTACCTACTATACCATGCTCCCTCTCAACATTTCCTTAACTAACAGTAATGTTACAAATCATTTTTGCATGCATGTTATACCGACTACTTAGAAACCCTTATCACTAGCTATTATAAATATGGTCTGTTTTATGAAAATAATCATAGAGCCATGTTGTCAGAGGACTAGAAAGGAAGTTGCCAAGTCATCATCCTGCCTTCAGATAGGACTAACTCCAAAAAAACTTTGGAGTAGGGGGTCTTAACCTGGGGTTCATGAACTTGTTTGTTTGTTTTAATATATAACTTTTAATATAATTGGTTTCCTTTCTAATCAAGTGTTTTATTTTACATCTTTTACAACATTATTCTGTTAGGTGTGGCAGTACATGCTTGTATTTCCTGTTGCTGGAGAAGTCGAGCCCAGTGGATTGCTTGAGTTTAGGAGTTCTGAGCTGCAGTTGACACGATGTTGGCACTAAGTCAGCACCAGTAAGTTGAGTTCCTGGGAGAGGAAGACTACCATGCTGCCCAAAGGGGCGAGGAATTTCACATATAGAATGGTGGAGTGGGTTAAAAGCACCTGTGTCAGTCTGTATTTTTTTTCTAATAACCTTTATTTCAATATAGTTTCCTCTGTAAACTTTGTAAAGTTGATATGGCATCAGCACCAAGTCCAGCAGCAATGTGGGGGTCCCTCAGGGTCACCAGGCTGCCTATGGAGGGGAAAAATAGCCCTGATCCAAAAAGCAGAGCTGATTACCTACAGCTCCCATGCTGTAATCAATCTGTGACTGCCTACTTCACTTCCAGCCTAGGCGAGAGAGGGAAACCCAAATCTCAAAACAAAACACCCCCACATTATTCTGAGGAGTCTGTAGATTCCATTAGATTGTCAGCGGTGCCCATGACACACACGCACAAAACATGTTAAGAACTCTAATCTAGAGCAAGACTCCTAACATTTTTTGTAACCCGTTCCAATAAGAAGCAGCCCTTAATGTCAGCAAAGTCTTTCATTAATCCAGCCTAAATCTCATTTTAAATCCATTTTCTCTCTAGTTGCTAGTGAAGAAATAAAACATCTGCTCATCATTTTTCGTATGACAGTTTTCATTTGCTTAGAGATTTTTACAAATCTCTCCTTTTTCGATTTATGTAATTTTATTTCCTTTAACTTATTTGCGTGGATCGTACTTTCCCACCCTCAGTTACTTCTTTGATTCTCCTCCTAACCCAAGAACCTCTTTAGCTGCAGACTCTAGAAATGGAACTATAGATTACAGAAAGGTTGTTAACCTGCATTACTTTTGTTTCAGTTGTGTCTGACTCTTCGTGACCCCACTTGGGGTTTTCTTGGCAAAGACACTAGAGTGGTTTGCCATTTCCTTCTCCAGCTCATTTTACAGGTGAGGAAACTGAGGCAAATGGGGTGAAGTGACTTGCCTAGGGGGCTGGATTTGAACTCGCAAATATGAGTCTTCCTGACACCAGGCCCAGCACTCTATCCATCGCTCCACCCAAATGCCCCAGCTTGTATTACGAACCTTGTACTGTATTCAGGCTTCTGTTGGATCAGTGTGACCCTAATGTCCAGAACGTTGGGCTTGGAGTCGGGGAGACTTCTGCGGCTGCTCAGGTTCAGTCCTGCTACTGTGTGACCATGAGCAAATCTCTTAACCTCTCTCTCAGACTTAGTTTCCCTATCTGTAAAATGAAGATAATGATATTTATAATACCTATCTCATAGGGTTGTTGTAAAGCTAGAGTGAAATGCTATATGAAGCATTTGAATACTTTAAAATGTTACATCGGTGCCATTTATTAATAGTAAAGTGTTGATCAGGGCTGAGTTTAAGGGGAGCATTCAACAGTACTGAGGTATTGATCTATTCAAATGTGGCTTTTTGAGGGGATTACTATAGGGAGCCAATAGAGAGAGAGACAGACAGAGACACAGTGAGAGAAGGAGAAGAGGGAGGGAGGGAGAGAAGAAAAGAGAGGGGAGGGAGAAAAGGGAGGGGAGGGAAGGAAGAGGAGCGAGAGAGAGATGGCATATATACATACATATATAGTGATGGTTTTTATTTATATATGTATATGCTGTCAACCTGAGAGTTTGGTTAAAGGAGGCAAACAGACTAGGTGAAATAAAAATTAGTATAGATTTATTCCCTTAAAAGCTAACTTGTACGTGATCATGGAAGCTTCTGATTCACTTGAACAAGAGAGAGAGAAGGTTTAAGTAACAATTCAGAGCTGCAGTTTATGATCTCCATATCAAAGAAAGGTAGTTCTTAGGTACAAGGTAATTGACAATGTAGGATCACTTAGAGATGCAAATGTTTCTAGCCCACAGCTCTGGCTGCAGACTTTCTGTCACCGCAGACAATAAAGATACTCCTGGTCTTTGAAGTTGCTGAGGCAGGAAAAGGGGATTTTTAGAATAGAACAGAAGCAGTTTGGATTATTGGGGTTCAAATAATCTGAAAGGTTTGACAATGCATATTTATGTAGTGAAGTAAACTATCTTTACCAATGTGAATCTCCACATTCTCTACCATTTATAGTCTGAAAGAGTGAGTCTCCTTGGATACTAATAGGTTTAGTGACCAGCCAGTATATGTCCCAGGTGAGAATGGACTCCATGTCCTCCTGACTCCCAGGTGAGCCTGCTCCTCACTCCGCCATCCTGCCTCTTGTGGGGCTTTTTGCCCACTATAAACAATTGATCTTTATTGCCTTTAAATAGCTAGTCATTCCCCATGTTTTGTTTGAGTATCCTTTTTGAATGTTCCCTTGCCCTCATCCTTTCAGAAGGTCATTCTGTGCACCTTTGACCACTTTCCTTGTCTTCTAAAATAGTTTTTCATTAGAGTCCTATCTTTCAAAGGTTTTCCCTTTTTTTTATATCAATTGCAAACTGATTGAATAATTTTTGCTCTTTTTAAAAATAAAACTTAGGGTTCTGTGACCCCTTTACCTTTATCATTTACAGAGCCTTTTCAGACTTTTTATTCCATTTGAGCCTCCCAGGCACTTTCTGAGATAGGCAGGGAAGGTATTATCATCACCTGTTTATAGATAAGGAAACTGAAAATCAGTGGAAGATAAATCAGTGATTTCCCTGGAGTCAAGTCATCTGACTTTCTAATCCATTGCACCGCCTTGCCTCTGATAGTCCGAGTGGAAAAAAGTATCACTGGACCAAAAATTGATCAATTTGTGTAGAACACAGCGTGCTAACTAGTAGAGGGGCAAAAAGGTCTTTGCTGCAAGGTGCCAACATCTTGGGAGAGGTCCGGTGATCCCAGTCCTAATATGTCACCTCCCTGTTCTCTCCTGGCTTGCCCACTGCATTGTGGGCTGCCCAATATGGAACCTGATTGCCCCTGGCTGTTACCTCTTCTTGCACCACTGCATCCCAAGACTCAGAGACAGGTGACTTCTTTTCTAGCAGGACTGCACACTTGGTCACATGTACCACCACCCAACCAGGTGAAAAAATCCATATTTCATATTTCTGCTTTTGCCCCAGGTGGAAGAATTCTTAGTTACCTTTTCTGATGGAATAATACTCATTATGTCTTTCCAAGCTGACAGCTTGTATTCATTCACTTGTGAATAATCAAATCGTAGTACCTTCCAGACCAATCGGCTTTTGAAGTAGAGATTGATTTTGTGAAAAGCCTTTTATAATTTAGCCCCGCCCTCCTGTTCCAGCCTTATTATACATTACTCCCTTTCAGAGGTGAGCTGACTCACCAGAGCTGATTGTTAAATGTCCATTGTGAACATTCATACCCCAGAGGTCAGTAGGTACCACAAATCAGGGCTTGATTTGTTTCGTTGATCATCTAGTGATGAAGAAATGTTAATAACATGGTGATGGAGAAAGCGGTAATAACTCAGATTAAATTTAGCATCCTTATTTTGGAGAGTATTTTGTTATGGAGCACAACACTGCCCATAGCCCAGTTAAACTGACTTTTTTTTTTCAGTTCCTTCTACATAGGGTACTGTTTCCAGACTCTTTGACTGCCCTGGCCGGCCTTCATGGATGGGATACATTTTTTTTTCTCACTTCCACTTTTTAGAATGCCCAGTCTCCTTCAGAATTTAGCTCAAAGGGCAGGTTGGTGATGCAGTAGGTAGAGCACCAGCCCTGGAGTTGTGAAGACCCGAGTTCAAATCCGGCTTAGACATTTAACTAGCTGTGTGACCCTGGACAAGTCACTTGACCTCGATTGCCTCCAAAAAAAATTTTAGCTCCAGCCACTTTCTCCATAAGTCCTTTCCCTCCCCAAATTCCCTTGTGTCTGCTATATCTATTTTATATACAGCCAAAACTGATTCGTGTGAACAGTGAAATCTGTAGAGTAGTGGAATTATTCAGATTCATACAATTTGAAGTTATAATTATATGCGAAATATGGCAGTTGGTTCTAACACAATAGAAATCTGCAATGAAAATTCAAGTCATGTGACTACTTAATAGGATTTATTCTTCACACTCATATAGACCTAGCTGTGTATTGCATATACCCATATACAAATATGTGTTCTTTCTCATGGAATGTCAGTAGCTCCTTCGGGGTAAGGGCTGCTTCACCTGTTGTGTCTTGTTTTATCTTTCTCATGCTTAGCATGCAATGTCTGGTATATAGTAGGTGCCTAATCAGTGCTTGTTGATTGACTCAGTGGACCTGCCCGTGGTACCATGAGGCACCATCATGAAAGAAAGCCCAGCCATGGTGGGCCACATTTCAATTGTGTGGTCTTCATCATTCCCAGGCTTCTCCTGTAATCCTTTGCCACAGAGTAAGAGCACATAAGGGCACTTCATTCACCCTACGCAAAATTTAAAAACAGTAGTTTTATTCGAAAGTGCCTCAGTCGATGGGAACATGCATTATGCCTAGCAGAACAGAAGCAGATGCTTCGTAAGAAATCATGATGCTTAAAGCTTGTCACTTCCATACGATGTGCCCAAGTAACCCTCTAACGGGACCACTCCAATCAGCTGATCTTCTGCCTTTTTTTTTCTGTCTGCCTCAGAATGCTGCTCATCCCCCCAAGTCTTGTATTTTGTTCTACTTTCCAGGTGACTGGAGGCACAGACAAGAACATTTGCTCTCCTGCTATGAAAAAATTCAGGGGAAGTGGAATGATTTCAAGAGACAGCTGCAGGCAGATGTAAATATCCAAAATGCTTAATACCAGGGAGGAAAACCACACTGTTTTTATTCTGTAGAGATGGAACTGTTACAGAAATCATTAGGGAGTATTTTAGAAAGGAATAAATTATCATGGATGGGAATAAGTAGTGAATATGACCGTACGCAATTAATAAGTAAATCAGCAAGCATACATTAAATGCTTATTGTGCCCCAGGCATTCAGGGCATTCAAAGACAGAAGTAAAATAATTTCTGCCTTCAGAGAGTTTACATTCTAACAGAAGAGATTACATATACACACATGGCTGTGTGTAAAATACATCTGAAGCAGGTACTGTACAAGACAGCATTGGAGGGGACTAGAAAAGGCCTCTTTCAAAAGGTGACACTTGAACTGAGTTTTGAAAGAAACTAGAGGTTCTAAGGGACAGAGCTAAGAAGGGGGTTCACTCCAGGCGTGTCCAGGAGGACAGCTAGTGAATAGAGATGCATGGAGATGGGAAATCAAGTGTTGTTAGCAGGCCACTTGGACAAGATTGTAGATTACATGAAGGGGGAGAAATATGTCATAAGGCTCAAACAGTGGGGTGGGGCCAGCTTATGAAGAGTTCTAAATGCCAAGCAGAGGAGTGGGTATCTGATCCTGTAGGTAATAAGGAGTCATTTGAGATTCTTGAACAGGAGAGGATGATGGTTAGTCCTGGACTTTTTCAATTTGGCTGTTAGGAGAGAAATTTGAGGAAGAGAGACTGTTTAGGAAACTACTGCAGTAGTCAAGGTGGGAGGTGATGAGGCCCTGAACTAGTGAGTAGAGGGGAGAGTGAGTAGAGAGA
>JAQQSZ010003277.1:0-14493 GCA_028646595.1 Phalanger gymnotis
CTAAAGAGTTCTATGTTCCACTCTGGGGCAGATGCGCTGCCTCACCAGCACTCCTCCTTCCCCAAGAACCCCCTACCTGGACTGGGCTTAAATCTTCAGCAGGCTCTTCACTCTTGCTCTGATCAGCCACTTAATTCCTCCCACCAGGTGGGCCTGGGGCCAGAAGCAACTGCAGCTGCAGTTCTAAAGCTGCCCCACCTCCGCTGCCCCAGGGGCAGTGGCTGAACCACAAACTTAGTCCCGCAGCTTTTCCCACTAACCTTCTCTGTTGTCTTTGCTCTTTGTGGGTTGAGAGGTCTGGTAGATGCCACAGCTCAGTAATTCAGGACTGTAGGGCACTCTCAGCTCAGCTGCTGGTCTGGTCGGTCCACGCGCATGCTGGGCTCTGCTTGGCTCAGCTCCGCTCTCCTCAGCTGGGAGTTGGGAGCTCCATGCAGGACAGACCTTACCCAGAGACCACCCAGGCTGTCCTAGGCTGGAGCCCTGCTTCCCTCTGCCACTTTGTGGGTTCTGCAGCTCTAGAATTGGTTTAGAGCCATTTTTTTTATAGGTTTTTGGAGGGACTTGGTGGGGAGCTCACGCCAGTCACTGCTTCCCAGCCGCCATCTTATTATTATTTTCTTAAAGAGACTTTTACTAAGAATGCACTTAATCATAAAAGCTCCCTCCTAAAAAACATACAATTCCTACCCCAAAGAACCGAACCCTAGGACTTTGGTTTTTAAGTTACCTCCAAAAATCATAGCGGCTCTTAAAATGCAAGGGGGTGGGGGGGAGGAACGTTTCACTCTATATATCAAAGTCAGTTCTAGAGCCACACTCTCTCCGATGCACCCTGCCTCCACTGAAATGGCCACTAATCTTTTAGGACCTTACCCCCAGCCTACTTTGATCACCTCCTTCCAGAGTCTCGTTGCTTCTTTTCCCTCCCTGTCTTCAATTTGCCCTTCACATAATTTCCAGGGCACACTTCCACTGTTATCCCCATGCTCAACAGCCTCCAATGATTTGGCGAAACATGTAAATTCTTCAGTATGGAATTCAAGGCACTAAAAGTCTTGTCTCATTACTTCCCCTTCTGACTCAGTGTTCCAGCCAATCTGAAATACTAGCTATTCTCCAAAGTCAGTATTTCACACAGACCAATCTCCCTTACAAATCAACACCTATTAAGCACCTACTATGTGCCAGGCACTATGCCAGATGAGGAAGACACAAATACCAAGAATAAAACAACTCCTGCTCTCAAAGAACTTACATGTTAATAAGGGAAAGATACTACTAACATAGTAGTATATATATATATATATATATATAGTATATATAATATATAGTATATATATAGTATAACATAGTAGAATACTAGCAATTGTGGGGATCAAGAAAAGCTTCATATAGAAGGTAGTACTTAAACTTCTTAAAGGAGCAGAGGGACTCCATGAGGCAGAGGTAAGGAGAGAGAACATTCCAAGTAATAGGAATGGCCAATAAAAAGACATACAAATGGAAAGAGTAATGTGTGTAAAGAACAGAGCTACTTTTGCTGGATCACAAAATGTGAGGTAGGAAAGAGAAAGGGAAAAAGCATTTATTAAGTGCCTACTATGTGCCAGCCCCTGTGCTAAACAAGAAGGGATTGTATAATGCCAAATGAGGCTGGAAAAATAGGTTGGGAACAAGTTGGGAATGGCTTTTAAAAAAGATAAAGCAGTTTTTGTTTTGCTTTGTTTTATCCCTAAAAGGTAATCAGGAACCACTGGAGTTCACTGAATACAGAAGTTACATGGTCAGACCTGCAGTTAAAAAAAGTCACTTCAGCGACTCTTTGGAGGATGGACTGGATAGGGGAGAGACTTGAGACAGGAATTTTCAGTAGTAAGCTACTGAAAAAAATCTGAGAGTTAGGTGTTAAATCCCAGAACTCAGGCAGAAGCTGAATAAATAAAGAGGGTTGGACATGAAATGCTTTGAAGGTTAAAAAAAAAAAAGGCAAGATTTGGCAACTGAAGGAGCATGCAAGATGAGGGGGAGATAAGGGATGAAGATTATGCTAAAGTTACAAACCTGGGAGAGAGAAAAAGGTAAGTATGGAAGACGGGTGAGTTTGGGTGGGAATATCTTTTTTATATAATGGGTTCTGTCAATGGACATTATAAAGACTTAATATATGTGGAATCTCTGTACGGATTGCTATTGCACAATCTAAATTAGAAGGCACAGTTAATTTCTATTCAAGGCCTCTGACAAAAGTGTTAAAGTCCAAAATGAGGACAGCAACATCAAATTATCAAAGTCTCCTCACCATCAAGTACTTTTTCTCTTCCTGGTCTTGGCACATTGCGATGGCATCTTGAGGAGGGATCATGTTCCATAGTCCATCACTGCCCAAGATTATATACTTGTGTTTCCGGGGATCAAGAGTATGTACACTTGTGTCTGGTTCTGGGGACACCACAAATTCTCCAGTGTAAAAATCATAACTCCACAAGTCACCTGGTTGGGAGGAAAGCAAGAAGTATTGTTACAGAAGTTGGTCATTTTCATTGGTAACTTCTAATGCTAAAGCAATTAATAATTCTCAACTGCAAGCAAAGCAGTATATAAGAAACAAAATTTTATGGATCAAGATAGCATGGCACAAAGAACTAAGCAAAGTTACCTTTAAATTTTCAATACAAGATTAAGAATATGCTTTTGTTACTATCATTGAGAACTGATAACAATAAAACTAATTACTAGAATATTGCAACGGAAGGATCTCTTATTAAAAAAAAAACCTAAGAGAAATAGAGAGGGAAATGGTTCTGTATTTACCACTATAAAAATCTACAAACCTAAGTAAAGAAGGATGCTTCACATAAGTGAAAATAAAAACAAAACTGATGAATGTGAAAGAGCAAATTACAGAAGGAAAACATTGTTAATACCTTCCCCACAAAAGTAGCACAGAAACAAGATATGGTAGTGATGGGAGGGAAATGGGAGTGGACAGGGGGCACAGACTGCAATTATCTGGATACATTATTCATCAGATTTATTCCACATTTTAAAAGCAAATCTATTTAAAATTCCCATCCTGCCTGACAATTTTACTTCATATACCAAAAGGAAGCAATGCTACTCTAGACTTCTGAGGAACAATAAAGAATGGTTAGTGATATGAACGTGACAAAAAGTTTAAGAGACAGTGATATCTTGGAGTTTACAATAGCAAAGGAAGAGAATTGTGGACATGCGTGTCTCATGGATTTTAGGAAAGTAGATTTCAAAAAGTTCAGAGGAAAGAAATAATTTTGCATTCCAAAGACTTTAAGGGGAAATGTAGCTCTAAAGGCATGGGAGACCCTAAATACCTCATCTACTGGCTATACAATGTATCTCTCTATATAAGATACGAATAATCCTATTTCAGAAAAAAGGAGGAAAATACCTACATCAGTGTGATAAAACTAAGAGTTTAATGCTGAAATTAGACTTCAAAAAGAAGCATACTACAAAAAGGGAGGAACATTAAACCAGGAAAACAACAGCATGATTCTTTAAGTCTAAGCCTAAGAATAAGCTGAAGCTTATGAAAATTACCAAAGCCAACAAAAGGGCCTTGCTTCACCCCAGGACAAAAAACAGCTGAGTACTTAGAGGAAGATGGTGTAACGTTAACAGCCTCCAAAAAAATGAATGCCAAACTAATCTCTACTTCGTTTCCAATTTCTCTTGTCAAGGAGAATAATCTAAAAACTGCAAAGAGAAAAGCAAATCTACCATAAGGATCCATATCCAAAGCCAAGTAAGGAAAGCACTTACCCACTTAAAATGAGTTTAAGTCTCAAGATCTAGCCAAATTTTATTTTTCTGGGTAACAAAATAATTTAGAGACATTTCTTTGATGATATCTCCATACAAAGTGTCCCAAAAGTCTTAGTACGGTTTAAAATTTTTTTTAAACACTAAGACTTGTGAGACCTCATGTATTTTAAGAATCCTTGAGTCTGTCAGTATATATACTCTCCTCATCAAGTCTGATCAGACTTATGTCTGAATAAGTGGCCATTCTTAGTTGCCTTTCCCCTAAAATTCAGCACAAGACAACTAACCTAAGTAACCAGTCTCTCCAAATTTAGCAAAGGTTAGTTCTCAAACAAAAGATATGTATACAGTCTGACCCAGGACCTGTGATCAAAGTTTTTCCGGTTTCAAGGGCCCTTCCAAAATTTGAATAACGCAGCCTTCAAGTTTAGAATCTTAGAATGATGTAGAAGGGAGTCAAATCGCACTCCCCCCGCCCCAGCTGTATGACCATAATTTCTCTGAGCCTCAGTGCCACAACAGTGACAGGTATTTCATAGAGTTGCTGAGTGTCAAATTGGAAAAATGTTTATTAAGCACTTCATAAAACCTTAAAACACTTTAAGTCAGCTAATATCATTATTGTTTGAAAATTACAGTGACGAGGAAAACAAGAATCATTATGCTATTCTCTAAAGTGTAAGACCACGTATTACAAGATAAAAATACTCTTTTTGACCCAAAGAAAGAAAAACAAAGTTCATTTCTACTTCTTTTGCTCGGCAATGCTTTGGGAATCAAAAGACTGAAATGAACTTTAAAATAAGTGGTTTCTAGACATGAGGTTTCAATAAGTATGAGTAGTTTTTTCTTTCAACAGTTCTGACTTTTTGCTAAATAATAAAAACTTCTTTGTCTCTTCCCCTTCCTGAGTTTGAATTTCTCCATTAACTCCCATAACTGATACTGACCAATTAAAATGTGCTTAGTGCCCAAAGAATACTTCAAAGAAATTACCCTCCTGCATTTCAGTAAAAGCCACTGCTTTATTAGCCGGAGAGCCAATTCACCTTCCCAACAGAAAAGAACACGAGCTGCCACTAAATGCTAATTATAACCCAAGCTTGCTTACATAGTTGCATTTCCCCCTTTTATACCAGCACAACAAAGATCACGACTGATGTCAAGATCAAATGAGCATGAAATGTAGTCAAGATAAATGTTAAGACAGCAATTACAGAATATATAATTGATGCTAAAAAACTTTCAAAAACCACATTTTGATGGTTAATTGGATTCAACACTGCCACACGCAGTAAGAATTTAATTTATGGAAGAATTGTGATCCACAAGTCTAAACTCAAGGTCTGAGGAAACAAGAACTGTCAAGTCATATTTAGGTTCAGGTTTGATATACATCCTTGAATACAAGATAATATTTTTTACCTTTAATAAAAACACTAAGAATTTAATACCACACAACTTATTTTCCGTATGAATTTTAAGCTACTGCTGCTGCTCACTTCAAACACTGGCTAAGCACCTGTATGCTTTAAACACGGGTGAGGAACCTGCAGCCTTGAGGCCACATGTGGCCCTCTAGATCCAAAGTTAGGATTCAGTCAAAGGGCTGCACCAAAGGACCTTGCTTTAGCCTGTGGTAGGTTCTGTTCTGGGGGAAAAAAAAAGATATGATTTTAAGGGAATATGACCCAGGAGAGAGAAAGGAGAGGGGAGATAGAGGCAGAAGGGAGAAACAGAGACAGAAGGGGGGGGGCCTCAAAGGCTGACATGATACTGACATGACCAGATCTGGAGAACTAAGTGCCAAAAGAAGGCTGGTTTTTAAAGGAATAGAAATCTAGAAAAACTTGTCTGGAGGATTATATGAACAATTCAGTCAGATGGTAGAGAGATCCTGTATTAGGGGGAAAGCGCAGGAATAAAAAAGGGAATATTCTCCCTCTATGATATTTCACATAACTTGGTAATAATGGAATATGAGAGGTAGGGGAGAGGGCAGAGTAAAAGATACACATTTATCTTCTGAACTTGACATAATACTGCTAGTAAGAACATGAAAGAGCAGGAGGAGGTTTTCAAGGAAATTAATAAACTGAGTTTTGATTATGTTAATTTTCAGTGTTTAAAAATATTAATCAATCATGGATGCATATTCAAAATGTTTTCCTCTTATTTTGCATAACCTGGCTAATTTTCTAAAACTACATAAGCAAATCTGAAACACATAAAAATCAATTATGAATGTTTTGCTTCTTCATTTTCTAATTAATTTTCCACTTAGATCTCTAGTCCTTTCCTCTTTGAGTTAATAATAACGTCTTTGCCTACCTTTATTTATAAGTCCCACCCCCCCCATCCCCCCTTTGCTTAGGGTTTCAATATGATTCCCTTAAAGGAGGCAACAGAAAGTCTTCTACACTAAAGGACAGCAATACCTATGCTTAAAATTTTACAGAGCCAGCTCACTGCAAACAAAAAAAAAAAAAAAAAAAAAAACTAACCAACTTTTAAAAGTTGAAAGTCCCTGACAACATTCTACCTCAAATTCAAACTGGTTCCAGAAGGACTTACTTGTCTCCTGTATCTCATGGACTGATTTAACTAATGTCCATTTTTCTATATTCCCTAACAAACTTCTTGAGCAAAAGGTCAATATCTGCTCCTGTTTCAGTCTAGTACCATCCACTTTCATCCCTCTCTCAATCATCCGGATATCAAATGAAATCGTACTTGTAAAATACTTAGAACAATGCCTAGCACCTTTCCCCTTTCCCCTCTTCTCCAAGGTCAGTCCTTCCAGCCAAATTCAAACCCAAATTTCATTTCTAACTTTTTTCTCATTCTTCATCAACCTCTCAAACTGCTGACACAACTAACTCCCTTTCCTTACTATCTCTTCCTATCTTTCTGATGGCTCTTCTTTCAAACTTCTCTGAAAAAGCCTCCAAAGCTCAAATTCTTGGTTTTTCTTCCCTTTCCTTCTCTTCCAACTTTCTTGCACTCCCCTCCTCTAATCACACAGAGAAATCATCTCAAGACCTCCGTTATAACCTCCTTAATGCCAATTCTCCCAGCAACATCTCTCATTCCAACACTCCACATTCAAGCTCCAATCTCTCATTTCCAACAATTCAAAAGGTAATTTCACTTATTTCCTTCCCCTCATCAACTCAAACTAAAAATGTCTAAAATTAAAATCTACCTCCTTCTTCCATTCTAAACTCCTCCAAATTTCTAACTTGTTTATGATACAAAAGTCTCAAAAACCCAGTCATCTTTGATGCCTCCTCTTTCACCACCTAAATATGTATTTTATCATCAAAGTCTTAAAAATTATTTCTTTAAATGTCTCAAATTTGTTCCTTCATTCTTAGTATCAACATCCTTTCCCAGAATGTGGCACAATGAAGCAGCTGGATTAGATGATCTCTCAGGCCTGTTCTAGCTATATAATCTTACTGCTTTCTATATGGTCTTCAAGACTAGTTTCTCTTTCCTGTAATCCAGCCTGTGGACCTATATTAAATCAACATTTCTACAACACTCCTTTCAACATACCACTTCCCTAATCCCAAAATCAAAGAGATCCTAGGATTTTTTTGAATATTCCACATTACTGATTTTTCAAACATTCACCAATAATAGCATAAACCTGTTCTACATCAAGTGAAATCAACCTAAATTAAAACAAAAATTTTAAATCCTTTATCAGTTTTTATTTATATATGCAGAACACCCCAAAAACATTAGTGCAGTTTGAGGTTTTAATCATTTCAGAACTACAAATGCTACATTTTAAGGTTATATTTCTTATATATTGATTTTCTTATTAAATTTAACATAATCATCTTGTACTATATTCATTGCTATAGCCGATTTTCAGACTTTATAAAAACTCTCACCAGCTGATGCTCACTGCATCTGTAATCCTAGTCTTAAAACCATCCAAAGAACTAGGGCTTGATTCATACAGCGACAGCTGTGAGATGACCTTATAAGAAAAAGTATACTGCAGGTAGATAGGTAACTGAAGAGATGAAGTGGACAAGCAGGAGTATGCCTCTACTGAGAAAGTGTCATCTAACAACTATCCCACACAATATGTAATGCCAGGATGCCTCATCTTGTTAAAACTAAAATTTTATTAAACAAAATCCACAAAACTAAACGAGTATAAAAGAAATTTCAATAAACTTTCAAATTACGTTCTTTGACACAAAGTTAAAAATGTTTTATTATAATAATTCAAAGCAAAGTGCTGCCAAATGCCACTGAGCTCTAATGAAAATTCCCTAGAGAGATTTTAAGAGCAGCCAAAGTCATAAGCAGTAAATGTTCAAAGAATTAATCACCATAATAACACATACAAAAGATGTCTTTAATATTGGTACAGGAAGTTTCGATGAAGATTCTCCAATAGGTCTGCCAATCAAACATAATACCATATACAGCCGTATACAAAGTACCATGATTTTGATAAATTTAGCTTTCTATAAACAAATGACAAAACGCTGTAGAAATTTTTAAAATACTGAACAGGTTAATTTGCTTAAGAGTTAGCACAATTCTTTTTAAGTTCAAATTTTTACCACTAAGAGAGCACTGTCAACAAATAATCAGGTAGTAATTTATTTTAGGATTGTTAGGAAGAAATATACTAATACCTGGAATTCATGGAAAAGCAAAAATTACTTGTGCAAAGTAAGAAGTAAGACAACTTGGGACTGCTAGGTGGCACAGTGTGTAGAGCACTGGCCTTGGAGTCAGGGGGACCTGAGTTCAAATCCAGACTCAGACACTTAACACACTTACTTGCTGTGTGACCTTTGGACAAGTCACTTAACCCCAATTGCCCTGCCTTCCCCCTTCCAAAAAAAAAAAAGTAAGACAACTTAAAGCCATCTTTCCACCCCAATTAACACAGATCAATGCTCAAATAAAAATATGGAGTTTATCATTAAATAAGTTGTGGTTCACAATCTGATGATCTAATGTAGAGAACATCAAGTACTGAGGAAAGGTGAGGGAAAGCTTAGAATTTACACAGCTTATTGTGAGGTTTCAAGGTAGTTTTGTTGATTAAAATTTTTGCTATGCTATGTTGCTGTTGGGCAATCCACTTACTTTCTCAGTGCCTCAGTGTCCTCATCTATAAAGCAGGGATACTGTCTATCTCACAGTGTCACAGTGTTTATACTTATTTATACTGTGAAAAGGTTTTCAACAAGAATCTCTCCTATTATGTAATGTTTTTAAGCTCCATTTTAAAAAATATTTTATTTTCCCAATTACACGTAAAAATAATTTTTAACCTTTTTTTAAACTTTGAGTTCCAAATTTTCTTCCTCCCTCCCTCATCTCCTCTTTCCCTAAGGGGGTAATTTCATATAGATTATACATGTACAATCATTCATGCTATTCATTTTAACCCAAATGTTTGTTATAAGCACCCATTACTGAGTCTAAATCTTTTTTCAGAAAAAATTGCTGAAAATTGCCTCCTTCCACCCTGTACTTGGGAAACTGATTTCTTTTAACCCAAAATAGTATCTACCCTCATAAACTTCAACTTCTTGTTCAGTTTGGCCTGATTTTTTTGTGGTTCCCTATTCTATCGTCTACTGAGTTTCTTTGAGCCTCATGCAAATTCTGTAAGCATTACATCTATGCCTTCGTCCAATAATGTTGAACAGAACGGGGCTAAGCACTAGAGCTTTGACTTACTCCACTAGGCAGCTACCTTCGTGCTGACCTAAGTCATACTTTTTGGATCCAATAGTTCAACCAGTTCAGAGTTCAAACTATCTAAAATGATATTCAGCCCATAACTCTCCATCTAATACACAAAGATATGGTCATGAGAAATACCTTACTGAAATACAAGTCTAAGTCTAAAACACTTTCAGCATCTACCAGTCCAGTAACTCTATCAAAAGAAGATATGGCCTAAGAAGCCCTAACCAATACTGTCTGGGGATGAGGGGGAGGAAGAGATGGGGATGGGAACCAACAAAGGAGACCTGTACACCTGATGAAGTACAGTGGTCACTAAAATGACTGACACCTAAGGTCTCACAAATCATACCTCTAATAATACATTCTAGAAAGTTTCCAGAAATTAGAAACCAAGCTCACTGGCTTTGAATTTGAAAATGCTTCTTCTCAAATACCAGAACATTTTCCTTTCTCCAGATATAATTGGCCACCAGTAAATCAATAATGCTCACTGTACTCAATACTGTGACCTTGACACCAAATCATATATCATCTTTAGCTTCAGTGATCACATCGGTAACATAAGGGATTTAAACAAGATGGTCCTTGGGTCTCTTCTATTTCCAAGATTCTATGATTCTTGGATTTTACTCTACGAAGGGAGCACTGTGGTCAAGTGCAAAGATCACTGGCCTTGGAATCAGGATCTACATTCACATTCAGCCTCATTCAATTATTTATTGGGGTGCCCTTGGCAAATCACTTAAACATTCTGGGATTTAGTTTCCTCACTTGTAAAATAAGGGAGCTGATAAGATTCCAGGTGCTACCAACTACAGATAGAGGTGATAAACTCAAGGTGCAGAATAAGACAAACTTTTGAATATAGCCCATGTGTATGAATTTGTTTTGCTTAACTATACATACTTGCTAAAGTATTTTGTTTTTCTTTTTGTTTTCCATGAAGGGGGGGGGGGAACGTTAGTCGAGAAAGAAAAGAAGGAAGAAGGGCTAGGGATAGGATAGATTCCTTCCCCCATCACCACCACAAACAAAAAAGGAGGGTCACTGAGGCATTTTTTAAATACACAGAAAGGAAGAGAAGAAAAGCCAGAAAAAATCATAGATAAAAAGAATTTAGAAAATTATGTACTGAATTTATTATTTAAGAAAAGCAAATTGTACATAAGAGATATGTACTTTCATGTAAAATCTGCTTTTTCAGGTTCAAAATAAAAAGTCTTCTATCACAGAAGAAATTGCAAAAATAAAACAAAATGAAGAGGCATGGACTCTGTGAGATTCCTTTCAACTATAAATCTTTGACCCTATGACCCAAAAACATAATGAAAATTTAACTGAACTTTCATTTGGAAACCACAAGAGGGCAGCTCTGCTATAATTTTATCAGTCAAAATCCATGGTAGTATTATTGATCTATTCCTACAAAATTATAATCTACTAAATTCCCTCAAAATAAACAAGATGTAAAAAGATATAATAAAGATGACTGGGTAGAAAATGGGTAAGAAGCAGAAACTTGGCAACGGACAACTGAAATTTATCAAAAACCAAAAAAAAAAAAATAGTAACATGATACATTAGATGATACAAACGCTCAAAACTAAAACTGGTGTCAAACTTTTTTTTTTTTTAAGCAGGAAACTAAAAGTGGCTATATAAATAAATATCATTACCACTTTCTTAGTCAATAAATTAGTATAACACCCAAGAGGTCAGTGGAGAGGCAAATGGTGGGTGTGGAACACGGATGAGTTAAGCAACAAATAACAAATAATGAACTTCAAAGAACTGGAAAAAAATATGAGAGGGTCATTTTACACCATTTTATATCATTTTTTGTAATTTCAATAAGACCCAGAGCCTGAACTAATCAAACAGAGGAAGAGTCTGGACCTAACACCTTCTTTGTTCTCTGAGTTTACCCAGAAAATGCCCCTTCTTATGTCAACAAGCCCAGATGGGGCTGATTTAAGCCTCTGTCCATGGCCACTAAGAGTGAAAACCTTGACCCCAGACCCTATCTTGAATTATGTGACTTTTTCTTATCTTAATATTTTATGGGCATATACTGTGTTATGGAATGTTAATGGTAAAATGAACACAGAGATCCTAGGTTGTAATTCCAATTGACACTTTGTCAACTATCCTGACTTACTGTATTTACAACCTATTCCATTAAGGAAAATCCTTGTCTTGAATCATGGTTAAACATACATGGGGATCATAAAAGTGAAGTAATACAGACATGCTGAATTGTGACTGTTCTAAAAATGTATATAAGCTTTCTCACTTCTTTGTTCAGGCAGATTTTTGTCTGACTCCATGAATTCATGTCTGCTATGCTTGAGGAAATAAATAATATGAATTTTTCTATCACCTAGCTCTGTTTGCCTCCTCCTGTTAACATGTCAGTAAGGTATGAGTGAAAACTGGGATAACATGTGAACAACTCCAGAGCTCTACTGGCATCTTTTCCACGTCAGGAGAAACTGAGGAAGAGATCTTCATATAAGATAAAACAATAAGTTACCTTGAAAGTCAACTACAATTAGAGCCACTATATACTACCACTGCCTCTCCTGAACTAAGCATAAAGACAAGAGATGAGATACAAAACCAATTTTCAGTAGAATTCATGGTACTAGGTCACTCAGTAATTTGGATTTGATTCTCAAGAGAAGTGAAATTCTGAGTGCTTCAAAACTACATAAAATAGGTTACTAATCATTTAATCAACAAATATTTATTGTGTACTTGGTGATTTTTGTGTACCCATAAGGGATTTTGCTTACTATTACGGGGAACAAATAAAAAAACCAGACTGTTTCCTACCTCTTAAAGGCTTAGTAATCTATGAGGGAGGAAATGAACTAGGCAATGTTAAGTTTTATAATGTCCAATAGGTATGCAGAAGAAAAGATAAATTCTGTCTTCACACTGAAGACTTCATGGAAGATTTGGCAACTGAGCTAAGCTTTGAAATTTGTCTAGGTTGAAATGGGAGAAGAGACCAGTACAAGGAAAGAGACACAGAGAAAAAGGAAAGATTTGACCTCAGAGAACAGCAAGTAATTCCATTTGACTGTAGAGAATACAGATAGAGAAGAAAGTAAGGCCCCTAGGGCCTGGTTTTTTCAATTGTATTTATTTGGCAACAAATGTACCTACACTGGTCTCCTAAAGTAAGCAAATGTTTGCATATCTTTGTGTCTTATACCTGTACGACTATACATATATGAAAAAAGAAGCAGAAAATTGATGGTACTTTTTATAGTCAATAAGCTTCTTGAGAACAAAGACTTCACCTGTTTGTCCTCCATAGGACACAAAAGACTACCCTGACCTTGTAGTATTCAACAGTCACCTAAATAATGAGTTGGCTAAAGGAATGAGCTGTATTAAAATGTTCTATTGGAGACCCACAAGCCTTTGGTCCTAGCTAGCATTTTTGAAAATGCTAAGGATAAGGATAAAGACATGGAAAGCATTCTTAACAAATGTGCATAAGACACAAAGCTAAATGGATTAGTACACACAACAGACTTGAGATTTGAAATTATCCTGAAAAGTTTATCATGAAAGTAGCCACATGGCAGAACCAAGATAGCTGCTGGAAAGAAGGGGCTCGTTTAAGCTCTCCCCCAAATCCCTCCAAATATCTGTAAAAAATGGCTCTGAACAAATTCTAGGGCTATGGAACCCACGAAATAGCAGAGGGAAGCAGATCGCCAGCCCAGGAGTACCTGGATGGTTGCTAGGAAGAGACTCTAGCACTGTGCTGGGAGCACAGCGTGGGCCGCACCAGGACAGACCAGACAAGGAGTCAGCCAGAGCAGACCTGAGGGTCATCATTGAGCTGAGGCAGTTACCAGACTTCTCAACCCACAAACGCCAAAGGGCACAGAGCAGTGAGAGCAGTCCAGCTGCAGCCCTGGGGGTGGTGGAGGTGGCATGATGGTGGCGGCAGCAGCAACAGAAAGCTCCTGCGGCTTTTTCCACAGCTCCAAAGTCAGCTGCTTCCTGAATCCCTGGCTCACACGGTGGGAGGAATCAAGCAGTGGATTACAGGGGGAGTGTAAGGAAAGCTTTGCTGGAGCAAAGGCATCTTTGCCTTACTTGGAACTAGGTTGCAATCCTGGTTGGCGGTTCTTGGGGGAGGAGGAGCACTGCTGTGGCAGAGCTTGCTGTGTAGTAGTTCTGAAAACAGCAGCACAGCCCCTAAAGCTTGGGACAAAACACTCTCTACTCTACAAGCAGTCATACTCTGACAAAAAGCTCTAAGGTCAAGTAGTTGGCTGAGAACATGGCCAGGCAGTGAAAACGGACTCAGACTCAGACTCAAGAATCTTTTTTTTTTGGTGACAGAAGATCAAAACATAGAGCCAGAAAAAGTCAATAAAGTCAAAGAGCCTACATCAAAGGCCTCCAAGAAAAATATGGATTGGCCTCAGGCCATGGAAGGGCTCAAAAAGGATTTGGAAAAGCAAGTAAGAGAAGTAGAGGAAAAATTGTGAAGACAAATGAGAGTCATGCAAGAAAACCACGAAAAACAAGTCAATAACTTGCTAAAGGAGACCCAAAAAAATACTGAAGAAAACAACACCTTAAAAAATAGACTAATTCAAATGGCAAAAGAGCTCCAAAAGGCCAACGAGGAGAAGAATGCTTTGAAAGGCAGAATTAGCCAAATGGAAAAGGAGCTCCAAAAGACCACTGAAGAAAATACTACCTTAAAAATTAGAATGGAGCAAGTGGAAGCTAGTGACTTTGAGAAATCAAGATATTATTAAACAGAACCAAAGGAATAAAAAAATGTAAGACAATGTGAAATATCTCATTGGAAAAACCACTGACCTGGAGAATAGATCCAGGAGAGATAATTTAAAAATTATTGGACTGCCTGAAAGCCATGATCAAAAAAAAAGAGCCTGGACATGATCTTTC